>CAUYLG010041825.1:0-21216 GCA_963573385.1 Cacajao melanocephalus
AATATAATATATAATATTTATATAAATATATATTTATATAAATATATTTTTATATATATTTGTTGAATATATATATTGATATATGTTGATATATATATCAATATACATATATATTCAACAAATATATATATGTGTGTGTGTGTATATATATTTCTTTAAATAGAAAGATACAAAGCAAGCATGAAAAACATTAAAATTTTACAAAGCTAAATGGTGGGTACCCAAGTTTTCATACTGTGTGTTCTATGTTCAAAATCCTTTATAAGAAAAATGTGTAAAGATAAAACTTGGCAAACATAATTTCTTAGTGATGTTTAGTCTACTTTTTTTAAGATTTCACTACTAAAGTTAATTTTTATTTCATCATGTCCTTCTAATTATTATCTGCCCTTAGGTACATAATCCTTATGTAACAAGCAACAGACTGACTTCCTTGTCTAAATCCAGTAACTCAGAATTTTTTTCTAAACTTTTCCTTTGACATAGGCATTAAATTTTGTGTTAGCTCACTGGTGAGCGGTAACACATTGTTCTTCTCTGTTTTAATAAACTGATGCCTATGGCATATACATGCTACATAAGTATGAACTATTTTTGAAGAACTTTAAAAAGATGTCTTTGCTCTGTTTTCTAGCTTACAATCTTCCTGATAAGAAATCTGCTGTCGTCTTTATTTTTATTCTTTTTTGTGCAATGTTCCCTTTGTCTCTGGTTACTTTCAAAATTTCTCATGTTCACTGATTTTAAGCAATGTGATTAAAACTGCACCTTGGTGGTGCAGTTCTCATTTTTCTTATGGTTGGGTTCATTGAACTCCTTGGATCTGTGATAGTGTTTTCATCAAATTCAGAAATTTTTCAGCATCATTTCTTTGAATATTTTTTCATTCTCCACCTACTTTTTGGAACCCAATTACAAATATATTTCTTGTGCTGTTTGTTATTGTGGAGGTGGTTGAGATTGTTTAGAGACTTCTACACTAAAGTCTACATTCCTTGTGGTATGGAGCCTCTGAAATCTCTGCTTGATTAGCTTAGTAAGTTAGCTAAGCCGGAACTACCTGGAACCAGTATGTCTCCCACTCTTTGCAGCAGAACTCTCAAGTGTTAAGGTATACTTTTGACAAAATTCAAGACATGCTACCCCAAAATATGGCACCTTAGAAGTTGAGGAAACAGCAGAAGCAAGAAGCCACCTGAACCTTCCCCTCCTCACTCTTCTTCCCTGAAACAGGCCATAAGACCTAGGTTACTGTGTCACCTTCTCCCTCCCTACCCCCTTGAAGAACCTAATGTTCTTATAGGTGACTTGTCCTATGCCAGGAGGCAAATAATGTCACACAGGGACATGAAGAAGAATCTGAACAAACAGACATTGCTGAGTTCCCCTGGTTTACCCTTCTGGCCTCCAATCATAGTTCTGCATGACTGTCCATAAAAAGACACAGATTTACCTGTTTCTCTGGGTCTTAATTCCTGAAGGCTCCTACGTCACATAAAATACATACTGAATCAATATATATGCTTTTCTTTTGTTGATATGTCTTTTGTTATGGGGCATCAGCCATGAACCTTGCAATGGGTAAGAAAAGAAATCAAGAAATCCTTTCCACTCTACACTTTTTTAAGAGACAAGATCACCCAGGCTAGGGTGCAGTGGCATGATCATAGCTCACTGTAGCCTCAAACTCCAGGGCTCAAGCCATCCTCCCACCTCAGCCTCCCAAGCAGCTGGAATTACAGGCATGCAGAACTATGCCCAGCATTTTAAATTTTTTTGTAGAGACGAGGTCTCACTATGTTGCCTAGGCTGGTCTTCCACTCCTAGTCTCTAGCAATACTCCTGACTTGGCCTCCCAAAGTCCTGGGATTACAACAATCAGCCATCATACCAGGCCTCTACCCTACACTTTCAACATGTACCAGGCAGCAGACAACTCTGCCTAAGCCTCCTCTTCTAGCTTACAGAGCCTCAAGGTCAGCCTAAGGTGAAAGTTTAGAGCCTTCTTAGGTATTTCCTAAGCATGCTCACAGCTCTACACATGCAGGTAGTCTTCTAAATTCCCAAGAATGTGTCAGAGCTTCCTTAAAACCCCATATGAACATCTAATTCCCCAGCTTCTCCTATTAAGTTTTTTGGTTAGCCCTATTTTTTAACTGCTATCTACCACTAGGACAGCAAAAATGTCAATTCTTTATGATAAACACTCCTCTTCCCCACCTCCCCAAAAAAACCTGTTTGCACTGAGTCAGGTCAAATAAAGATAATTTTTGTGAGTGGGGTTATCCAGACAATCACCATTCAGGTCAAATAATGACAATTCAATGAAAGTGGGATTTCTAAGGCAATCTAATACTATAAGCCCCCTGCAATGGCTGACAATGTGGTGGTTTTCACCTTGATTTCAGGCTGTTGGTTTCAAGGCTATCATGGCACTGGGAAGTTTGTTGGGGACAGGGGAGAAGGTAAAGATAACAGAGCAAGTTAAAATGCCTCTAAATTTGCTGTTCTTACAGAGCTTATTATAGCCATTTTCCTTAAATCTTCCATAATTATAGCAAGACTTTGGTTAATTTCCAAAATTCTGAAAAAAGGTGTCCGACCATTTTGCCAGTGTTGCTTTTATGAAGGGGAGGATTTCCAGATGGCCTTATCCCACCATTCCTGATGATGTCACTACACATATATTTGGCCACATATCTCACAGTTTATTAGTGCACCTTTCAGGGAGTTCTTCCCCAGTCATTTTTATTCTCTCTGTTTCATTTTGGAAAATTTCTATAGCTACATCTTCAATTTCACTTATCTTCACTTGTTCACTGTCTAATGCACAGTTAATTCCATCCAGTATATTTTTCATCTCATTTTTCATTAAAGTGCTAATCTCTAGAAGTTTGATTTGGACTTTTTTCATAGTTTCCATATCTCTTGCTAATACTTTTCTCTAGCACCTCAAAACATATGGAACGCAGTTAAAATAACTATTTTAATATACTTGTATACTAATTCTTTCATTTCTGTCATTTCAGCGTCAATTTTGATGGATTTTTCTCCTTGTTATGCTCTTTTTAAAGTCCCTGCCTCTTTGCATGCCTGGAAATTTCTGAATTAATGCCAAATATTATGAATTTTACCCTGTTACTGCTGGCTATTTTTGTGTTTCTACAAATATCCTTAAGATTTTTTTTCTGGGATGTGGTTAAATTACTTGGAAAGTTTGATCCATTTAGGTCTTAATTTTAAGTCTTGTTAGGAACAGATGAAACTGCATGCCCTTCTGAATTAATGGATTCTAGTCCTATTCTTTGTCTTTGAGCTTTTTCTCAACTCTTTGTAAACTATAGTTAACAGACAGATATGTAAATTGACCTGCCTAATAATGTTGTAATTGATATCTTACCCAAATAGAAAAACGAATTTTGTTCCAATTGCAAGTCATCTGGACATTTCTTTATCTCATGTAAATCTCTGCTCTTTAGACTTTCTCTGAACCTGTTATGACATCTACTTGGTTCTGTAGGAAACCAGAATATGCCACCCCAAAATATGACTGAAGGAGACCAGAATGCCACCCCCAAAACATACGTCTTTTTCATATTATTTTGAGAAACAGCAGACATATGAGAAGCTCTAAAAACAGAGTAGAAGATACCCATTTGTAAGGGAAATTTAGATCTATGAAGAAAAGCTCCATTTGTAAGGGTGTCTCCCTGTTTGTAGCAGAAAATGAAGAACAACTAAATTATAAGAGACATTTATCAATGGAGAAAGCACTAACTCAAATCTGCATAACAAACCTTTCTCTTCACCATGCTTTTTCCCGGTCACCTCCCTACAACTGGTGTTACACACAATCTTCTTTGCTTTTAGCTGAAGATGTTATTTGAATCTGAATCCCAAACCATCTCTTTGAGATTTACTATTATTTCTTACATACCTCCCTTGTATACAAAAGGTGTACATATTAATGAACTTCTGTTAGTTTGTTTTTTCTTGTTAATCTGTCTTTGTTATTGGGGGGGGGTGGTCCCAGCTAACACTGCAGAAGGATATAGGGAAAATTATTTATTTTTTCCTCCTCTACAGTTCCCTCATAATATATGACTGAAAGAAATCTTTTAATATTCATTCACTCTTAAATCTATATGAGACATAATTTTCCTTTTTCTTACTTTTAACTCAGTAAAATAACAAAAGTCAAAAAGATAAGGGGAAAGTCAAGGGATAAAAAAATGGAAGTAAACTAATATCTTCATATTCAGTAACATGTTGGTAACAGTCTACTGATTTTTAAAAATCACAGATTATATAAATTAACTGTTTAAAGATGACTAAGTGAAAGTCACAAAGACATAGACCACAAAGTAAAAACCAGAAAACAAAGTGATTAACAGAAACAAAAAAATATAAAAATAAGTTGATATACTTAGGGGCAAACATTTATGTCATAATAATCATTGCTTACTGAAGAAAGTCAGACATTTGAGGGAAAGAAAATTTCAGACTGAATTAAAAACCAAAAGCCAATTCTATATTTACACAAAAGGCTTATTTGGAATAAAGTTACTCTAAAAGGTTAGAAGTAAAATGGCATTATTAGAAAGGAATCATTCTGTGAAATAAGACAAGAAAAAAATAATGAAAGGTATAAACACTGGAATGAAGGCATAAATATTGAAAGAAAAATATAAAACTATAATTTGCAAAAAATATAACTAAAAAATAAACTGGAAAAGATTAGCAGCATAACTAAGAAGTCAGGTTATAAAACTAATATACATAACCTGAAGCCATTTTCATATATATATATATACACACACAATAATGAGAAATAATAAAATGAAAGAAAATATTTCATTTCTGATTACTTCAGGAAATTAAGTCCTGTTTAAGATATTTAAGTCCCACTAAACACAGAAACTCAATGAATTCTCACAAAATAATGTACAAATATATTTTTATTTTGAAATATGACAAAAAATGTTTAAGTTTGCCAGGAAAAAGTACACACTAACAAATAAACTAAAAATTTTTGAATAAAACTACTATTGGGGGAAAAGTAGCTAGATACAAGAGAAAATTTCAAGTTTCATAAATATACAATTGACTGTTATTACTAGCGTAGTAGACAGATTGATGAAACAGAGTCCAGAAAGATCCAAATTCAAATATGTAAAACTTGAGTTTATGAGAGAGAAAATATTTGAAAAATAATTAAGAGAAGGTAGATGATACAATAAATGGTTATTAGGAAATCATGCTAACCTTATGAAGAAAAATAAAGCTAGATCCTCACCTACTTACTTTCACCATGTGAGTTTGTGAAGGGAATCAGAGTAGGCCACTGCAAAATATGCCACTTCAGTCTAAGAACTGAGTTGAATTGAAGGCAACTGTTCTCTGACCTGCCTCTTTCTGTCTAAAACTAGGACACAGGCTGAGTGGGATGGCTCACACCTCTAATCCTGGCACTTTGGGAGGCCAAGGTGGGAGGATCACTTGAGCCCAGGAGTTTGAGACTAGCCTGGGCAACAGAGTGAGACCCCATCTTTATAAAAAATAAACATAAAACCAGGACATAAATTTCCTTTTGCAAAGATGATATATTTTTTTATTTGTAAAGGTATAAAGCACATGTCCTCATAGGGAAATAGCCTGAAAATTCAATTTCAAATTGTAATAGTATAATAATTAACACTTGGTATTAGAGCTACAAAAAAAAAAGTTTATGTATTTTCTAAAATAAACATGCTTTTTTATTAAAATAATTATCTTAATGTATTCTAAAATTTAACATTAAATAACTAAATATTTTACTAAATATATTCCTTCTTTTATAATAAAACATGTTCTTTTAATGTTTAAAACTACTAGATCTTCAGCTATTCAAAATGACCCCAGATAGCTAACATTTTTGTAGACTCTATTTTGTGGCATTTAAAAGAAATAAAAGTGGAAGGTAAGGTGAGCTAAGCTTTCACATTCCTATTTTACCATGCCTCCATAGTACTCCTAGAACTGCCACATAAAAAAAAAATTCAACTAGATATTGTATCTAGGAAAACTAAAATTTAAAAACTGAACAATTCCCAAAGATCTGGTACTATTTACCTTTGCAAGGAGCTCTGGAAATCGATTATTCTGTATTACATGGCCCCGATGTCACCCTAGTGAGCTTGTTTCCTAGTTTATCTCCCTATATTACAAATAGTTCTGTGCCATTGCTAACTTACAACAAAGAGGATAGGCTCAGGTATTTATTCTCCAAATCCTAAAATCTCATAATTTTACATTTTTTAAAATCACTTAAAATTTCCTATAATGAGATACTGCCTGCTAATTCTGACAGACATTGTGGTAGCGTAAAACCATTTCTAAGTATGAAGACTTAGTTTTATGAATACATGTGAATCAAGTGAAAATCTTTATAGTCACAATTGAAAACCAGCTTCCAGTTTGAGATGAATCATAAATAAATGTCCCTATCTCCTCGTTTTTCCCTTGAAATTCTCACAAAAAAATTTCCTCAATTTTTTTTAGCCAATTATCATTATCTTGATCATCTGAGGCCTGCCTCTCTGGGTGTTTAAAGTCTCAAAGTACAAGCCATTGTTCACTAATATCCTCTTTTCATATGATAGAATACATATAATGATTTCATAATACTCTTTAAGGAACAAAGATACTAAATACTTATAAAGCAGAATTAGATGATGACCCTAAAATGGGGAACTCAAAAGCATGATCTGACAAAATGCTCCAAATAATCACAAAAAGTCTTATTTATTATGATCCTGAACTTACAATTTTATAAGTACATGAATTCTGGCAAAATAGTCTTATTTTATAAGCAAAAACATCTTATACATATAAACAAGAGATTTAAATGTTTGAAATTTTAATTTCAGTATTAGTCATTTAAGTGGGGTGCTCTGTATAGCCCTCTGAAATAGAAAACAAATTTTTTTTACAAATTCTGTTTATTTTCCTTCCTTGATCACTGGTTTTCAGCAATTGCCTATATTTGCTTTCACTGAATGATTTCAAGGGAAATTATTACAAGGTCATGGTGATCTATGTTTACTCAAGCAATTATTTCAACATCTCTTTCTTAAGATGTATCTCCATTCAACAATATTTTTTTCAAACATAATTAAGCCAGAAAACACTTCCATTTAACATAAAAAATTTTCCACAATATATAGGGAAAGAAAGCAGGCTTGCAAGTGTGTGAGGTTACATATATGATGTTTACCCACTTGGGAATGATTTCTAGACAAAATCAGATGCCACTGGAATGTTACATCAAGGTTAACGAAGAGAACCAAGTAAGCCAATAACCTGGAAACCTGTGATATGCAGAGATTTTCTGTAAGTTGGGCTGGGAAATGTCTCCCTTGCAATAACATAAAATTTGCACTCACAAAGGGAAATGTATTTTTAAAAAAGTGCTTGAAGACAATAAGAAATGCCAGGAAATTTGATGGTTGTAGGCTCAAAGAGTAAGAAGAGATCATTTTACTGTGTGCTAACAATATGAACAGCCTATAGTAGTATTTACTACATTGGCAGCATGAAGCTAAAGGACCCCAACACGCATAGTAAGATGTAATGGTTAATTTTCATCTCTTCCATCTTGGCTGTCTCTTCACTTGATGTCTGACAAGAACATTCCCATGAAAAAGGAAAACAAGTACTTACAAATAGAAAGGGCTTTCAAGAAATGACAGGTACCTAACAGGAAAAAATAGCATATAGGTAGAGAACCCTGACTTCTACTAATGTAACTACACACATGTCAACACTGAAAAGAACACAAGTTGGCTGGGGAGAAAGTAACTGCAAAAAAATGTAATAGGCTGGGGCATATTAATATTTATTACTATTTATATACATAAGTTCCACTAGGGTACCCAGTAGAGTGTCTCAACAGTGTCCTGATTTTTCCTTTCTTCTCTCTCTCCCCAAAGTACTTCAAATCCAGCCAATACTCCTCCTTCTTCCTCCTTCCATTTTAACTGCCATCCCTTCTAAATGTAGTCTCTTTATCTAAAGTGCAGTCCCACTTCCTCTACTAGTATTAATATTTTTGCCGAAAGAATATAAGTATAGAAGTTTAAAAGCCAAACACTTAGGTTTGTTATATAACAAAGAGTAATCCTCTGCCCTCCCTCTCAACATTCCTGATTCTTGCCCTCTGTCCCTCCTTTGAGGCAGTCACACACACACACACAATCCTCCTCACATGTTGAGAAGATCATTAGGTAGTCAGCCCTCCATATCTATGAGTTCTGCAGATGGCTACATTTGTACTGAGCGTGCACAAACTTTTTTTCTTGTCATTATTCCTTAAACAATACAGTATAACAACTATTTACATAGCATTTACATTGCATTAGGTATTACAAGTAATCTAGAGATGGTTTAAGGTAGGCAGGAGGACATGTGTGGGTTATATGCAGACTATGCCATTTTAGGAGACTGATTTGGATAGTAATAAAACTCAGGTCTCCCGTACAGCCGGCTCTGCGTGAATTACTCTTTCTCTATTGTAACTCCCCTGTCTTGAGAAATCTGCTCTGTCTAGACAGTAGGCAAGGTGAACCCATTGGGTGGTTACAAAAGTATGCACCTGACTGCTGGGCCTAGGTCCTCTCTTCACCATCTTACCTCAAGTGTGCAGACCGACACCTTCTTCTAGCCTTCCTTGGTCCTGAGGCCCACTACCCACAGAGATGCTGAGAGCATAAGCTCTGTTTTTGAAGGGTGGTAGACATGACTAGGGAAGGGGTGCCAGAGGCCTGGATTTTGGGATGGCTCTGACATTTTCTACCTATGTAAGTTAAGGCTCTCTGACCCTCAGTTTCTTCATCTGTAAAAGAGGCATAAAACTAACCCAGCCTACTTGAAAGTTAAGATAAATGTCACTTCTTTTTTTTTTTTTTTTTTTAATGCTGTCTCACTCTGTCACCCAGGCTGGAGTGTAATGGTGCAATCTCAGCTCACTGCAACTGCTACTTCCTGAGCTAAAGCGATTCTCCTGTCTCAGCCTCCTGAGTACCTGGACTACAGGCGCATGCCACCACGCCTGGCTAATTTTTGTATTTTCAGTAGAGATGGGGTTTCACCATGTTGCCCAGGATGGTCTCGAACTCCTCACCTCAAATGATCCACCCACCTTGGCCTCCCAAAGTGGTAGGATTACAGGCATGAGCCACGTGCCCTGCCGAATGTCACTTCTTGTCTCCCAGTTCTTCCTAACATTTGTCACTTCTTAATAGGCTGAGGTTTGTAATATTTTAGGAGTTTGCTGGAGGGTTAGGCCACATATCCAGTTTTAACTAGGATCTAGTCAGATAGCCAGATCTGAGTCCCAGCTGTACCTCAGCACTTGGAAAAGAAAAAAAAATACGATGCCATTTTATATACAGGAGTTGAGCATCCATGGATTTTGGTATCCATGGGGAATCCTGGAACCAATCCCCCACAGAAACTGAGGGACAACTATGTTATTATTATCATAAAAGTTGTTTATACCTGAGCTAATTTGTGTGTATAACTATCTCTTCTTACACAAATTTTTGTTAACTATAAAGTTATAAACTCTTCGTTTTTTTGAATAACATTTTGGTATACATTCACTAATTCAGCCCTAGACATTCCAAAAGGACTACAAAACTTCCTTCACTCCAGTGTAATGCCTCAGATAATGTATTAGCTCCATGCTTGTTTGTTTTCCTTAGATACCATCCTGGAGTCTTCTATCTGACTGTTTTAATCTGGACTATAAACTCTCTAGGCACTGAGCCAACTATTATCCTGAACTTCACTATCATTGTGGGAATTCCCTTGACATCTCTCTGCTGGATCCCATTTCCCAGATTCCACATTTTCCTTCTTCATTTATTAAGTCCCTAAATTTCATACTAAACACTCCAGTAGCTTTCCGAGAAAGGGCAGACAAAGCATATTTTTAAGACACTACATGTATAAAAATATCTTTATTCTACTCATGTATGTGATTGATAATTTTGGTACAGAATTCTAAGATGAAAATTACTTTTCCTCAGAATTTTTAGGACATTACTCTGTTTTCAGCTTTGTTATAAGTGAGAAATCCAATACATCCAGATTTCCCAACCATTAACGTGGCCTGTTGTTTCCCCTGAAAGTTTTCAAATTCTCCATATCTCTGGTGCATGGGAATTTCTAAATGACATGTCTTGGTGAAAATCCCTTCCTTCTTCATCACATGTTTAACTAGGCTTTCTATCTCAATGTTCACTTATATCTAGCTCTAGGAAAATCTCAGTTTTATTTGCTTGACAATTTCACTTCCTTTTCCACTGTTCTCTAAGTTTCTGTGTATTCGTTGGTTGTTGGACCTCCTGGATTAATTATCTTCTGTTTGTCTAATTTTTCTCTCCTATTCTCCATATCTACCATTTCTATTTCACTGGGAAATTTTCCTAACTTTACCTTCAAATATGCAAGGAATCTCAAAATGTGCACTCTCCTCTTAATGTCCTTTTGTCTTCTGAATATCACTTTATTAGAAAATCTTATCCCTGCTACATTAACGTACTATCTTCTCTTCTTTACTTATAATGTTTTTCAACTTTCCTTCTCCTTCCTACATTATCTCCATTCTCTTCTACTCCCATTTTTCCTTTGGCTTATTTTACATGTTTGGCTCTACATACTTAATCAAGAGTGCTAAAATATTAGTTTGCTAGGGCTGCCATAACAAAATACCCCAGTCTAGATGACTTAAACAGAAATTTATCTTCAAACAGTCACACAGGCTGGACGTCCAAGATCAAAGTGTTGGCAGGTTAGGTTTCTTCTGAGGCCTCTCTCCTAGGCTTGCAGCCAGTCACCTTCTATGTCCACACATAAGTCTTTCCTCTGCATATACCCCTGGTATGTACAAATTTCTTCTTATAAGGACATGAGTCAAACTGTATGACAGTCAATCCAAAAGGCCTCATTTTAACTTCACCACCTGTGACAAGGCCCTATGTCCAAACTCAGTCACACTCTGAGATGCTGGGGTTTGGGGCTTTAACACATGAATTTGGGAGTAGGGACACAATTTGGACCGTAACAATACATTTCTGTAAAGCTGATTGGAGTACTATGCCCTTGCCTAGGCTTATTAACTAGTGAATCTCTTTTAGGATGAAAAAGTAATGACCACATGAGCCAGTATTTATTTCTCATCTCTACATGGAAGAGCCTATTTTTTCCCCTTGAATTTTAGACTACCTAGATGCTATCAATCTCAGCTCTCTAGTAGGTTAAAAAAATGAAAATTTGTAGATCATCTGTCTTTATCCTTATTGTTCTGTGGGAGTGACATTCACTATGGGAGTGAAATTCTTTCTGGCTTTTCACATCCCAGGATAAAGTACAACCCAGCTGTGCACTCAAATTAAATTACTGCTTTGGTCTGTGCAGAAGACGGATGTTTTTTGAAGAATAACAGCAGTTTATTGTCAGCTTAATCCAGTGATGACTCCAATCACAACAGATAATTCCATTTTCTTGGAATAAGTCAGCAAAGCCCATGAAAACTGGCACGTACCTAACAATCTTGAAAATTCCTTTTTTAAAAAAGTAAACTTAAAGTCTTCCAAAGTAATTTTAAATCACCACACTTACTAAGATGTATATATTTAGAATAATTCTGAATTAGCTAATCTGGAGAAAGGGGAAAATTTAAGAGTGAATTAAAAATGAAAGCAACTTGGAACCAGGTGCAGTGGCTCATGCCTGTAATCCCAGTACTTTGGGAGGCCCACGGGAGGATTGCTTGAGGCCAGGAGTTCAAGACCACCCTGGGCATCACAGCAAGACTATGTCTCTAAGCAAAATTTTAAAAATTCCCCAGGTGTGGTGCTGCATGCCTGTAGTCACAGCTACTTAAGAGGCTGATGTGGGAAAATTGCTTGAGCCCAGGAGGTTGAGGCTGTGGTGAGCTATGATTGTGTCACTGCACTCTAGCCTCAGTGACAGAGTGAGGCCATGTCTCAAAGAAAAAATAGACAGGTCGGGTATGGTGGCTTATGCCTGTAATCTAAGCACTTTGGGAGGCCAAGGCAGGCAGATCGCCTGAGATCAGGAGTTCACGACCAGCCTGACCAACATGGAGAAACCCCATCTCTACTAAGAATACAAAATTAGCCAGGCGTGGTGGTGCATGCCTGTAATCCCAGCTACTCGGGAGGCTGAGTCTGAGGCAGCAGAATTGCTTAAACCTGAGGCAGAGGTTGTGGTGAGTCAAGATCGTGCCATTGCACTCCAGCCTGGGCAACAAGAGCAAACCTCTGCATCGAAAAACAAACAAACAAACAAACAAACAAAGATAAAATAAATAAATAAAAAAGAAAAACACCTGGGCTCCAGTTTCATTTCCACAACACATTAAGCAGGTCAACAGTGGTAAGTAACTTACTTAATCTGTCAGAATCATAGTTTTTCAACTATAAATCAAGTTAAATATGTGCCTGAAGTACTATAAAAATTTTACAAGACATACAAATGTGGTTAATTTTATTATTTAAATCAGACATTATACTAAAGTCATTTTAATATGTTATACAACATCAAAAGTTCTCATTAGTTCTCTAGATTCTGCAAGCATTTAAGTGACTACACAGGTTATTCCATAATTTACAATTTTTGGCAAAATGTCAGTTCTCATTATTCATGGATTTCAATATTTGAAAAGTTGCCTACTTGCTAAAATTTATTTTTAACCTCTAATCTGTAGGGCTTTTTTGGCATTTGTGGACATGTCAGATTGACAAAAACTTTGAGTTGCCCAATGGGCAAGTTCTCAGCTGAGGTCAAATAAGGTGTACTTTTCCTTCATGTTTCAGCTGTTATTCTGTAAGCAAATGTCCTTTCTTCACTCCACTCAGTGCCATACATTTTGTACATTTGTGCTTTTTGTTGGTGATTCTGCTGTTGAGAATACCCCCTACGCATAGTGCCAAAGTGCTGTCTAGTGTTCCTAAGTGCAAGAAGGTTGTGATGTGCCTTACAGAGAAAATACTCATGTCAAATAAGCTTCATTCACCATGAGCTATAGTGGTACTAGCCATGAGTTCAAATGTTAATTAATCAACAATGTACATTAAAGTATCTTTAAAAAGAAACACACGTGAAACAAGGTTATATAATGACTCACTGATAAAAATGTAACCAGCTGCTGCCAGGGACCTAATGCTGTATTTTGCAACCAGCAATGGTTCTATATTCCCTAATTCAGTTTTCTCTGTGACTACAGAACTTAACTATAGCAAATAACAGTGCTACAGTTTAAATGATAAAAGAAACTCTTCTGAATATACAGAGTTAAACAATTGAAGAAGTCCTAGTTAACTATTACCAAGATAAGTTGATCTCAAAAGTCCCCATTTTTATACTAAATTTTTAAGGCTCTCTTTACTAACTGGAAATGAAATAACATGGTAAAACCTACCCCCACACATAATTTCAAAACAAATATTATGCCCTGGGTAATAAAAGGAAAAAATAAGACTATAATTTATGTTAAATAATGTATTTCAGTATGAATACATCTCAAACTCAGAAAACACATCCCCACAAATTTCCACAACTCTCCTGATAAGAATCAGCTATATTCATTTGGCCCTTTTTTAGTTTCAAGAAAACTAATTATAATGCATAAGTGCAGGCCAAAGTAGCATCCAATACACAAACTTAACACATCCATATCTCATCACATGCACATGTAAGAATCTATGGAAAATAAGAAGATACAGGTAAGATGCACCTTTAATTTATTTAAAACATTTTTTTTTTAAAAAAAAGAATCTTGCTCTGTTGCCCAAGCTGGATGCAGTGGCATAATCAAAGCTCACTGCAGCCTTGACCTCCTGGGCTCAAGTGATTCTCTCATCGCAACCTCTCAAGTAGCTGGGATAACAGGCATATGCTGCCACATCCAGCTAATTTTTTGTAGAGATGAGGTCTTACTATGTTGCCCAGGCAGGTCCTAAACTGCTGGGCTCAAGCAATCCTCCTGCCTCAGTCTCCCAAATTGCTGACGTTACAGGTGTGAGCCATTCCCTCTACCAAATGTACCTTTAATTGAGTAAGGCACATATACAGGGTCATACAAGATTAGTTTGTAACATGAAACATTCTTACAATAAATAATGGAATTGCTTTCTCTTTCATCGAAATACTCTATTAGTGATACTTTTCTCCAGTCATTCCCTAGAGTCCTCTCAGGCTTACAGCTCACCAATTCCCTGCCAAGAAACCACATCAACACTGGTCTGCATAAAAGTTTACATGGCTCAGATAAATGCTTTTGCTCTTTTTCACATTAGACTTTCAGCTCTGCTTCATCACAATGACACTCTATTTGACCAGTCAATTTCAATGGAAGTTTATTTTAATAATATTTGCAAGACTGCAGCTGCAACCCTGCAGTCCCCCATCTGCCATCTAACACCCACAGCCGCTACTGCTACCAAGCAACACTCCTCCTTTCAGAAAAGAAGAAACATGGATATGTAAGTGCTCTATGTCAGCAAAGCCTGTTGTGGATATTTTACTTTTAAAACATATAGTGGCTCTGTTAGAAGCAGAAAAATGTGGGGCATGGTAAAGAAAAAGTCTAGTTTTATAATCATACTTTGGACAACTAAACCAAAGGGAGAAAAAGAAATCCCTCTTGGCCTGGTGCAGTGGCTCATGCCTGTAATTCCAGCACTTTGGGAGGCCGAGGCGGGCAGATCACTTGAGGTCAGGAGTTCAAAGCCTGACCAACATGGCAAAACCCCGTCTCTACTAAAAATACAAAAATTAGCCGGGCGTGGTGGTCATGGATCTGTAGTCCCAGCTGCTTGAGAGGCCGAGGCTGGAGAATTTGTTGAACCCTGGAGGCAGAGGTTGCAGTGAGCCAAGATGGCACCACTGTACTCCAGCCTAGGCAACAGAGCGAGGTTCTGTCTCAAAAAAATAAATAAAATAAAATAAAATTCTTCATCTATGGAGTTAAGCTGCTTTCACTGGAAGGAGCAAGAAAGACCTGCACAGGACATTAAGACATTTTGGGTTCTCTTTCACACTGATGCATAGGGAATCTGGGAAGTTAATGCCCTTCTTATGCCATCTCAAATGTTAACTGTCATATGACTTCATAACAAGGGTGAGTCTGAATCTAAAGACAGTGGTTTCCGAAACTTTACAATAATGAACAGAATCTCAGGCAGATTGCTCTACTCACCCTCAAAGGCCACCTAATGCATGCTTCTGACTCCAAGCACCCTGCCAGCTGTGCAAAGGAGTCACTCCTCTATCTTCAGCATCTACACAATTGCCAAAGGAAAATGAGAACAGAAACAATTACCAGAGGATGCCAGCTAAAGAAATTCTCCTTAATTAAATTGCCTGAGTGGTTTAATTTAAAAAGAATTTGGGGCCCCAATATAACATCTTGTCAGGGATATACTTGAACTTTGTTCAAGCCACTAAGATATTTTCAGCAAATTGTATATTCATTAACCTAATATTATTTTTATTTTAAAAATCATTAATTTACAAGCCATTTTCAGGAACATTTCTGTGTGTTAATAAAGTTTTATTATATCTTGGATAATACTGACATTACTCTGTATCACGCTGCAAACAGAGACAAAGCCATGGCTCTTTATTTTCATTCATTCATTCATTTGACACAGGGTCTCACTGGCAGTGGCACAATCATGGCTCACTACAGCCATGACCTCCTGGGCTCAAGCAGTCCTCCCACCTCAACCTCCCAAGTAGCTGTGACTACAGGTGTGCACCACCACATCCAACTAGTTTCTATATTTTTTGTAGAGATGGGGTCTCCTTATGTTGCTCAGGCTGGTCTTAAACTCCTGGGCTCAAGCAATCTGCCTGCCTTGGCCTCCCAAAGTGCTGGGGTAACAGGTGTGAGCCACCGCATCCAGTACCATAGCTCTTTATACATCATTCAAAGAATGATAACAAGTTATTTTTAAAGGCCTATGGTATTGCTAAAGAATTATTTTGTCACAGTGATAGCATTCCAAACTGCAATTAGAATATCACCTTCAAAACTTTTGCTTAATCACTTAACACTTTTATAGATGTTAACTCATACATGTTAAACTTCCTGTAGATTTCCATAGAGAACTTCATATGGGTGACCTTATAATGAGTCTGAGTACAAGCCCAGAAAGGCAAGAAGTCCAGAAAATTCCAGGTGTTTTGTTTTTGATTATCTGGACTTAGGACTCCTCTTGTAACACAAACAATTTTCTTAAATTCCATGTTATTATGGGACTCTGTTGTAATCAAGTTATACATGCACACACACGGTCAGAGGTAAAGTTCTATTTATGCACTCCACCAATAGTCCATATCCCAGTCACAATACTCTGGCTAGAAACTTTCCTAGGTCATCTATCCCTTAAACTAGGACTAGCTCCCATGGTAACCTTTGTACATTCATAGTGTGAGTTATACTGGGATTAATGGAATAGTTATATTCACTCCAGAGGCCTTGTCTGGAGAGTGTAGTCAGGTTATGTGCATGTGAATTTGCTGCCATATGTACAAGCATATTTTATTAAAATCTTTTCTAAATTGGAATATAAATCCCTATAGCCAATCAGGTGATACTGCCCAACCCTCTGACTACCTGACTCAATAAGATCTGGGTCGGGTAAAAGTGCCAACTTCTTAAGGCTACAAAACCATATCTAGATGATGTCAACATCTAAATCCAGTTATATGGGGGAAGGTTTTGGGTCTTCAGACCTTATATTTCAACTGTGCTACCTAGATAACAAAGCCTGATTCCATTATCTAATTTATATAAACAGCAGACCTTAGTTTACAGTCCTACTCTTAAAAGATCCATTTATTTGGCACTGGTGAAGGGGGCATGGGCTGGGTGATGGGTCATTGTCACTTCACCTTTCTTTTTCATATCTACTCTTTATTAGTTCAAGTTAAAATTCTAACCTGTATCTTAATCTCCTGTTCCACAAAGTTGACTTATACAAATCCCCAAATCTGTCCACCCTCTTGCCAAAGCATGGCTGGCTGAAGCTTCCACTGTTGGAGACGTCCAGCACAGGATGTTCAGTCAACTCAGCCACTTACTTGTCAGCCTCTCAAAACTGTATGGCAAGAACCTGGATGCCTAGATTTCAGTTTCCTAAGTAAGTCTCAACCTATGAAAGGCAGGGCCATAGCTCCATTAGACAGAAGGCACTACTGCACTTACTGGTTCAGAGTCAGACAATATCGCTGTGTGGGAGAACTGGGGATGGGGTAGACTTTAGACAATCACCAGTATATTTCCAGGAGTGTTTTCACTTCCAGTACTGCTGCCAAGTTGTCTGCTCAACCTCTCTCAGCCCGTATCTTCTCCTGCACCTTAACACCTCCCAACATCTGAGCAAAACACCTCAGCCACACGTTTTTCAGAGTCCTTGATGTTCTCATCTCCCCTACAAGTCTTGCAAAACAAAAGCAAAAGAGCTACAAAGAGGTCTAGATCAGAATTCAAGGTTTCCACAGTCTCAAAATGATGCAGTACACATTAGGAATGAAGGATCCTTAATAAAATTCAAATTCAAGTCTAGGTGGGAGACTACTGAGCTACAAAGTTCCTTTGTAGGGACTAATATGTCACAAAATGTTTGTCCTTCAAAGTCACATTCAGTATACATAAATTCTGTTACGCTCAACCTCATATAAACTGCTTATGCTCCAGAAATAACAGATATAGAAAGATGAAGTAATAAAATAAGAACTTCAGGACTACCTTTCATGCTCAGGCTGGTCTATTTTGGAATATATGTTTGACATTAAACTCATGATACAGTCAGATACACTGGCTCAAGGCCTTCTAAAATTTGGGCTGAGAACCTTCAACCTATTACTTCTTTGTTATTCTATTATATTACTAGCCTCTGAAAAATGTGCATAAAGAAAAACTGGGGTTTTCACAGGACTAAAAAGCTATTAAAAGAGTTCTCTGGGACTTTGTAGAAAGAAATATAATAGGATACACAAGAAACTAGTTAAGAATAACTGCTTACAAGCAATGAGGTGAAAGGGGTAGAAGACGTTTGGGATGACTAGTAAAATAAATCTTAGCCTATACCTTTTAATAAAATTTGTTATTTTTTTAAGCATGCAATTATAATACCTTAAAAAGTAAAGATGAAATAGTGGAAAATAGTTTGCATGGTAATTGGAAATGGAAAAAAAACACATGGGGATGATACATGAATAATTAAAGTTTGAAAACCACCACTTTTAGGCTGGGTGTGGTGGCTTACCCCTGTAATCCCAACAATTTGGGAGGCTGAGGCAGGCAGATCTCTGGAGGTCAGGAGTTCGAATGGTGAAACCCCATCTCTACTAAAAATATAAAAATTAGCTGGGCGTGATGGTTCACACCTGTAATTCCAGCTATTTGAGAGGCTGAGGCAGGAGAATCACTTGAACCCGGGAGTCAGAGGTTGCAGTGAATTAAGATCATGCCACTGCACTCCAGCCTGGGCGACAGAGTGAGACTCCAGCTCAAAAAAAGGAAAAAAAAGAAAACCACCACTTTGATATAAGAATCATCTTCCTACTCCACCCTACTCCACTCCCAACCGCCACCCCTATCCCTTTCTTTCCTTTGGTAAATCCAATTTTCTTGCATCTTTTTTGACCTCTTACAATAGCTTCAGCACATTTGACCATTCCCTTCTGGAAACCCTCCTTTGGCCTGACAGTCATGACATCTTTCTCGTTTTCTTCCTGCCTCTCTAGCAACTAGTCCACAATCTCCCTTTCAGACCCCTTCTCCTTTAACCAAATACTAAAGACTGTCCTTCCTGAGGACTCCACAGCCCTCTTCTCAGTTTACATTCTTCTCCTTAGTCTCATTTACTTGATTCAAATTACCACAAAGAAGCTGCCACTCTAAAAGCATCTTCAGCCCTGATAAATATCTTCTTGTGTGTAATTTTTTTTTTTGGCTTTTTCCAGGAAAAACATCTTGAAATTCCTTGTATTCTCTATCTTACCCACGTATAATATCTAATACCTAGTAAGGAATCTGCAAATAGTCAAGTTAACTATTTTAATTTAACTCGAGCCACTATTTTTTACTTGCAAATTCAACTAAACAATCCAATCAAAGGTAGAACATTTGGGAGGTCAATCTACAAAGGAACAAAAGATCAATCCTTAATGTATTATTTAAGATGATTATTTACAGTACTCATTCACAGAGCCGCTTCTGACTTACTGAATCACTCTCCAGTTACAAACTTCAGAAAACATGTTTCCCAATGTTCTACATGAATTCCTAGTATTCAAGTTTATAACAGTTGGTCTATATAACTCTTTAATTGACAAATCTCTCTAATTGGTAATTCCAATTATTTAAAACAAAGGTCTTCCCAATTTCTGGTCTATTACCCATATCTAAAGTTCAAACTAGAAGAAAAATGGATCATTAGAGAGTAAGTAAGAGAAACAAATTTAAAAACATTCCTTAAATATAATTAATTCTTCTTCAATACTATACTGAGGAAGAAAAAGTCAAGTGGATTCTATTACACTGAAAATTATCCCAAGTAGAAAACTGGATAAGTGAAAGGGATAAAAACGAGTAAGAATGGGGTTATTAATAAATGAGATCTGAGAGGATTTTAAAAAATTAAACAGAGGAGTGGTTTCTCAAGTTTTAGAGGTTGTGTAGGCTGTCTATAATCATTTCTTTAATGTACCTATATTCATCTGCTAATTCCTTGTAGGCAAAATGCCTCAAGTTCATGGAGTAGACCCAAATTAAATCTCTCTACCATGACCATAATTTCTTTTAAACCATTCTAGAGATGTAGACCATTTCACATCTGCACGAAATGAGAAACAAATCACCAGCATCTGATGTCACATTAAAAATAAGGTAGTTACTACTAAAATATAGCACTTTAGTTGTATGAGTTATTTAATTACTATGGAGACTATTTAAATTTCCCCCCTTTACTTCTTTTTTTTCTTTACTCTTTGCTTTTTCTCCATGTTCAGGGGGAAAAATCAATTTCATACAACTACAATTTGTGGCATATCTAAAACAGCTGTGGTTGAATGATATAGTATTTGAAATCCCCCAAATTACATGAGTTCGAAGACTGAATTTCTAGGGGAAAAAAAAGACAACTCAGAATGAAAGCCAAACACATTCCCTCATGAGGCTTTTGATTAAGTCATAAATTCCTCTTTTCCATTTCTAAGTGAAGTCTCCAAATAATGCATTTGTCATGGAGAGAGGGAGAAATTAAAATTCAACAATTTTTTAAAGCAGTAAATCACATTAATAACTTAATCTAGTCTTACATATAACTTGAGGTTGTCTGACAAAGTTTAGTGAAGCTGTGTCTGATAATTTTTAAAAATTGGTCTGGCAGGATTATATAATTAATGTCCAAATATAAATATTTCATTTAGATTTTGGCTTTTTCAAGATTCAATCATTTTTTTCTTAAGAGCTGCTGCTAAAGCAAATACTTGCAAAAAATACTTGTTAAAATATTTGGTTTAGGGGAGAGATCCAAGATGGCTGACTACTAACAGGATTGTAGCTCCCAGAGAAAGCGCACAGAACGAGAGGATGCCACACTTACAGATGAGTTTTTGTTGCCCACGGACCAGGAGATTCCCCACGGAGGAGCCGCACGGGTCGCCAGCGCGACTCTTGTGGCCGGCGGGGCAATTTTGCCGGCGCCCTGGCGGGGCGGTTCTAGGTGCAGAATAAACGGGACTGAGTCCCCTTCTGGTCGACGTTTGGAGCTCTGGCAAGGCAAATTCGCGTATTTACCTGATTGAAAAAGGGATTCAAGAGGGAAGCCAGACCGGAGATTCCCGGCAGAAAAGCACCATGAATCTTAATGCCGCTGTTTTAGTCGGCGCAGTGGGTTGCTCAGATTTCGGAGCTGGGAATCAACAAGTTGGACGTCCAATCAGAGACCTAATTTGAAAGTTGGCAATTACAAACGACAGGTGGATAAACTTACAATGATGGGAAGAAACCAGCGTAAAAAGGCTGAGAATACTCAAAATCAGAGTGCTTCTCCTTCTGTAGGGAATGATACTTCCTTATCAACAAGGGAACAAGGCCTGATGGAGAACGAGTGCAATCCATTAACAGAATCA
>CAUYLG010041827.1:330-91366 GCA_963573385.1 Cacajao melanocephalus
AGTCGTGGGGGGGGGTCGGTGGGGGCGGGGGGGGTGGGGGCTTGGGTAAGAATAGTTGGAGGTGGGGAGATTAGGGAGGAATAGCATTAGGAGAAATACCTAATGTAGATGACGGGGCGATGAATGCAGCAAACCACCACCATGGCACGTGTATACCTATGCAACAAACCTGCATGATCTGCACATGTACCCCAGAACTTAAAGTATAACAAATTTTAAAAAACAAAAACAAACTTATGTTTTAAAAAATGTTTACAAAACCCACCCACCTCTTTATGCCATCACAGTGGGGTGAGATTTTCAACATGTGAATTTTGGAGGCACACAAATATTCAGTCCATAACACAGGTTATAATAATTTTCTCTTGTTGCTGTAACAAATTACCACAAATTTAGTGATTTAAAGCTTCATAAATGTATTATCTTACACTTGTATAGGTAAGAAGTTTCATACAGGTCTCATTGGTCTAAATTCAAGGTTGTTAGCAGGGCCAAGTTCCTTCCGAAGGCTCTAGCAAATAATATTTTTTATGTCCATCTTAGCTCTTAGAGCCCTTGGCTCATGGTCCCCTTTCTCCATCTCTCAAGCCAAAACTGTCAGGTGACTTTTTCTGAGACCACATTGTTCTAACCTTCATTTCTGTCATCTTTTCCACTTTTAAGACCCTTGTGATTGCATGAGCTCACTGTTTACATCCAAGATAATTCCACTATTTTAAGACCAGTTGATAAACTTTATTTTGTTTGTACTTTTAGTTCAGTTTTGCCATGTAGCATTACACATGAGGATCAAGGATTAGAACATGCACAGTAGAGGTGATCGAACATGCACAGATTTTTTTCTTTCAGCACTTTGATTATGTCATGTCACTGCCTTTTGGCCTCTATTGTTACTGATGAGAAGTCAGGCACTAATCATACTGATGCTCACCTGTATGCTATGAGACTATTAAGACTACCTTTTTTTTTTTTTTTTGCTGCTTTCAAGGTTTTCTCTTAGTCTTTGGATTTCAACAGAATGATTGTGATATATCTAGGTGTACATGTCTTTGTGTATAATCTACCTGGGTTTCTTAATGCTTTGTGGATATGTAAATTGATGCTTCCATGAACTTTGGAAAGTCTTAATCTATTATTTCTCAAATATTTTTTCATTCTCTCTTATCTTATACATGTGTTGGCAATTTGGATGTTATCTCATAAATCTCTGAGACTCTGTTTATTGTTCTTTAATAGTTTTCTTTTAGTTCTTTTGACTGGATAATTTTACTGCCTTCTTTCCCCAAATCAAAGCTGCATTGAATTGCTCAAGTGAATATTTTATTTTGGTTACTGTAATTTTCAAATCTGGCAGTTTCATTTTTTCTTTTACATAATGTTTATCTGCAACTTGTGAATCTCTGTTCATTTATTGTTATCTTGTTTTTCTTTAATCCTTTAAGCATGATTCTTTTATTTCTTTGAACATGTTTAAAACAGCCATTTTAAGCTCTTTTTCTACTAAATCTAACATTTTTAAATAAAACATTAAAATATAGTTTATATTGACTTTTGCTACTTTCTCATGACAGTGTGAAAACTATTTTTAATTGGCTTTTTTTCTTTTTATATTGGTCACACTTTTCTGTTTTCATTTTTGTTTTGCATCTCTTCTTGGTTTTGTTGAAAACTAGATATTTTAAACATTATACTCTTGCAATTCCAGTTTCTAATCGTTTCTCATAAAGATTGTTGTTGCTGTTTTTCTTTTCCTTTTTTGCTTTTTAGTTTGTATGTTTTCTTTTTTTGTTTTATAACTTGCCTAGATTAATTCTTTGACATCTGTTTCCACTGTGGTGTGCAGCCACTAATACTATCTCTGCTCAATTTATAGATATATTCTTGTTTTCATTTTTAGACCTGGCTTCTTAGAGGTCACTGCTGTGCTTCCAATGTCATTCATTGACTGTATAGAGGGTATGCTAAACCAACACAGTGCAAGATTTACTCCTTCTGTTGATCTATATGTTGGTAGGAGACAAATTAAAAATTCAGATTGTTTTTAAGTGTATCCTTTCAGTTTATGCTGGTATTTTGTGCACATATCTGAAAAACTGGCCAGGAACTCCTTGTCTCAACCACAACCTCAGAATAAAGACTTTTTGATTCTCCACGTGTACCCCTATCTGACATCATAACTTTGAGCAGCATTATTCCTGCCTATTGGTCACCTATGCTCCAAAATAAGTTACGGACTTGCAACGATGGCAGTGAAACTAATGGATCTCATAGCCTGCCCTATGTAGGCAGGTGTTAAAAGAAATACTTTAGACAAATTAAATTTAACAGCATTTATATGAGCAAAGATATGATCAATGAGTTTGATAGCACACTAAATCAGTAAAAGTCTAGAGAGCTCCACTCAGCAAAGTAGGTGGGCAGTTTTTATAGTAAGAAAAAGGAAGTGGCTCGTTGTTCAACTCCCATTTATGAGTGAGAACATGCAGTGTTTGGTTTTCTATTCCTGTGTGTGTTTGCTGAGAATGATGGCTTCCAGCTTCATCCATGTTCCTGCAAAGGACATGATCTCATTTTTTTTTTAATGGCTGCAGAGTATTCCATGGGGTATATGTGCCACATTTTATTTATCCAGTCTATCATTGATGAGCATTTGGGTTGATGAGAACAAATGGACACAGGGAGGGGAACAACACACACTTGGGCCTGTCAGGAGGTGGAGGGCATGGGGAGGTAGAGCATTAGGACAAATACCTGATGCATGTGGGGCTTAAAACCTAGATGATGGGTTAACAGGTGCAGCAAACCACCGTGGCATATGTATACCTATATAACCTGTACATTTTGCACTTGTATCCCAGAACTTAAAGTAAAATTTTGAAAATTTGTTTTTTAAAAAAGGAAAGAAAAAGGAAATGGCATACAGAAGTAGCCTGATCTGTCATAGCTTAGCATTTACTTTAGGTGAACGTGTCTGAGAATTTTGCAGCCTGTGATTGGCTGAAAGCTCAGCTGCTACGATTGACTGAGACTCAGTTGCTTGTTACTCTCAAGTTAGGTTGTAGTATGTTTACCTATTAAGTTAGGCTACCATTCACTACAAATGGAGGCAACATTAAGCCAAAATTTAGTCAAACAATTTCCCCCCTTTTAGGCAGCCTCTCACTTTTGCAAGATTGACCAAAACCTTGGGCATTGACACCACTTTCTGCCGCTATCATAATTAACTTGTTTAATCTCACTATGAAATTCACAATTCACAATGTCAAATTAGCTAAATGATGTTTTATGCTTTATTCATGTTATCTAATCATAATGAGATCATTTGACGTTCAAAGGATGACTGCACACAAGCATTTAGGATTCTTGAGGGGATACAACACATCAGGGAGACTATCAAGATGACTATTATCTGGAAGATAATACCCAGAAACTCAAATGCATCCCGTACCAAAAGCCTTCATGACCCAAACTGAAAAAAAAGAAAAAGATTGAAAATTTAGTAAATAAATATAGTTCAATAATATTTACGTCCAATTGATCATATCTTTGGGGCATGATGGCAATTAACGACTATACTTTGCTGTAAAATGGCCTGATTTTAAAAGGTACCAATTTTTTGTCATTAGCCTGGTAACGCAAGGTATAGTAACCTGGAGACCCACTAAGAGAGGAAAATTAGAAAACTTTGGAAGGGTCAACCTTGTCATCCCCTATTTAGGATGCTTGCAAGGCAGCTGTCATCTGCTCTCATAAACACATCATGTGTTTCTTTCCCCTGAGAAATTTCCTCAATGTATTTGGTGACAATGTTTAGAGAAATAGCAGTAGCAGTCACCTTTGAAATAAAACTTCTTGTAGTAATAAAGTCAAGGGAAAGGTAAGTGCAAATTCAAGTTCGGTTTTGTTCAAAACCATAGACAAAACCCCAACATGAGCTAGAAGATATCTAAAGGTGTGTGATCTTTCATTAAGTTATTTTGTTGAGCACAAGTGTTCTCATTCACCTTTCAGAAAGGGGCTCCTACCCATCTAAACTCTGGCACATCTGATTTGCTATAAAATCTAAGATTTTCCCCAATTTATAGATCAGCTTGAAATTCCACTGCAGCCATCACCTCACCTTCACCAAGAGTGGGCCCCCAGAATCTCCACTGAAATCTTGACTCAGTGGACACTAACTTATCTTTTTCTATTTCAAGGTTTATACTAATTTTGGTTATTGACCACTTTCACCTCTGATTATGAGAGGTATTACTAAGACTTTCAGAGAAAGCTATTTAGAAGGCAGGAGTGAGCCAGGTCACATAGGCAGATCCAAGCCAGTGAGTAGGCATAAAAGAATAAGCAGATTCTCTGCATACTGGATATAGGCCCTCGGGAGCTGGAAAAGAGGGCCATCTAGTGGGGTTTGAACAGAGGTCAATTAAATTCATCCACACATAAGTCTGCATAGCTGTTGAACAAGGTCTAGTGGGAACTTACTTTTTTGTGGTCTTTTTGTAGCAGACCGAAAGGGTCAGTAGCCACATTTAGAGATCTTACTAGATTTAAATAAACAACATTATACAACCAATTATGCATAATCTCACAGGTAATCTTCAAGTCTTGATTACATGATGTCTGAAAGATAATACACATTTTGCTGGCATCACTAGTACAGGTTTCCTGTGTTTGATGGCAATTAGAATATTAATTGGAAAGGTAAGGGTACTATTTTCAGTGAATTTTAAAAGACAATTAGCAATGATGTCTAGAATATCAAGAATAAATTTCCACTCTACTTTTGCAGATTCAGGGTGACTCTCATTGGGAGCACAGAAAGGTAATGGCGTTCATTAGTAAAATTATCCTGATTTGGGGGCATTAACCCACAAACTCAACAAAGTCTCCGGTTTATTGTTAGAGCTTAAGCCTTAGCTAAAGCCATGCATTTGTTATAGTCCCATGCATTTTCTTGTAAGGAAAGAGAAGGGATTAGAACAATAGAAAACAGGGAAAGAAGGAATAAAGGTATGACTTCCATGATGGAAGAGAAGTCTTGATGTGTGATCTTGGGAAGCTGTCAATGCCTAGGATGTCATCTGCTTCTGAGGAAAAACTTTCCTGGTTGGTCTTACTTTAGGGTATCCTATAGGCATACCATTTAGGAATCTGGAGCAGTTATTTTGAGATCAGAGATGCAGAACTAAGTCTCAGGCCTTAAAGTTTTGCTGCAGAGAAGAACTTGATATGGTCTCTTCAAACAGAATTCAGGAGCAGTCTTTATCTGGTGTTGTTTCCTAAAGATCTAATATCTGGGTTTTAGATCTGGTCATCATCAGTAGACGGGTCACAAAAATGTTCTTTTACTTCGTGGAAATATGCTTTGGTGTAATGCATTAAAGCTTTGAACTATTGAATTGTGGCAAAGTTTTTAAGTGTGGGAAACATGTAAGGTTCTTGATTAGGGGTATAGGCCTTCCAGTAACTACTTCAGAAATAGTCAACCTATGTTTTCCAGTGAGAGTAGATCTGATTGCCATCAATCAGCAATATCTTTACCCAAGGCAAGTCAATCAATTCAGTTAACTTTGCTTAATGCCCTTGCATTTATAATACCCTATTTAACTATTTTACAACTTTTCCAGTGAAACAAGTAACTCCATCACTGGAGATTTTATGAGGAAAATGTGTCCCACAAGGAAAAAACATTTTCTGATAACTTTTTAGCTACTATTATCGCATCAGCCTTTTGCATGGGAGGGCTTCTATACAACCAGAAAACAAGCATGAAAGATGGCAGTTGAATAAAACCCATCTGTAAGTATTCAAATAGCCCAGTAGGTACTGAAAATATGTCACTTGAGATTTTTGTTGTCTTATCAGAATTACAGGTTTGATAATCCAAACGTTGGTGATAAATTATTTTAGTAAACTTAGAACAGTCTACCAATTTTTTGCATAATTTAGGTCATTTTATCTCTACCATGATGAGTCACTGAGTGCAGAGCATTTGTTAGCAGAAAGTTTAAGAATTCAGAAAGGACAAAATAATCATTCCTGCTCACCATGAATCCACGTTTAACATTAGAATTACATCCTTTTAAACACCATTTTTTTTTCCATTTCAGGTGTATAGCACTGTTTCTTATAACGTTATTGTAAGTAATTTGAATTCACGCATTCTTATGGAGTTCATTCAAATTTCATAACTCAACAATTTCAGTAGTGGCTGACTTACGAAAATCTGTGAAATTATTTCTTAGATATGTAATTAATTCTTATTCTGCTTGATGTTGGGTTAGCAATTTTATGGATAATCAGTTTCCTCTTTAGAGATCTAGAAATTCTTACTCAGTCTAATGATAAGACCTTAAAGTTATCACTTATACTTGTTATCATTCCTTCCAAGAATTTATTTGAAGATAAAGCACTTTAGGTTCATAGCTACTCAAGAAAGTATTAGAATAAGCAAATAAGCATCTGTTAATGACAACATTTAAAATAGCTATAATTTAAGATCTGATGAGAGAGTATTATTATTATAATGATGCAACTGACAAGGAACTTTGGTTAGTTCTGTGGCATACAACATTTTAAGATAATTGCTGGAATTATGACTGATGGTGTTACACCAGAATTATTTCTTACAGTTTCTGAAATACATATTAATAATACATCCAAACAAATATAACATGAAGGTTTAGCATTACTTATTAATAACATTTCCCACATAATTTAACATATCAAATAAGCCCAATGTATCTCTTTTATAAGAAAAAACATCAAAGGGCCCACCTAAAAAAATCCTAAAGTTAATTTGAGGTCAAGAAAAATACCTAATTTAGAATCTGATTTTTAGAAAGTTTATCAAACATTTAAAACACCTGACAAAATAGAATCTCAGGTTACTGTGAACAGCAGTAATTAATTTAACCAAGGTCATGACAATTAACTCTGCAAAGGGAAATAAAGTTACATAGTTGAAGAAAACTTAGCTCTTTTAATAAAGAGGACTCAGTTTTCTTTAAGTGAATAAAAATATAACAAAAACAACATAAAGCACAGGAAATTAACTTGGTAAAACATAAAATCTTTGTTTTCTAGGTCAATTACCTAGGAAGCAAACCTTTTACAATTTTCTATTAAGAGTAGACCAATACTCTAAGAAATCATGTTGTTTTAATAAAGAGAACCAAATTCTACTTTTGCATCAGCATACTTTTAATATTAATGTTCAATTTGTTAGAAAAACTTATAATTCCCATCGAATCTTAGCCAGCTTGATCGTGCATAAAACTTCTTTCACAAGATTCATCTTCCACACACCTTCTACAACTTTCACATCCATTCAGTTTTTGTCCTATATGTTTTCCCTTCACATTTTAGAACAATATGTCATTCTACTTTAGAATAAAAATTACTCCTTTTTTCTTACCAAAACAAAACATCCTCATACTCTACAGTTTGTCCTTACTATGAGCACATCTTAACTTCCTTAAATATTGGTGTATAGAGTTGTTTTCCTTATTCCATTTCTAGTAATTTTAGGTACACATAGTAGTTAGAAATCATGTTTCTTAGTGACCTTACTTTCCAGTAAACACTAGGAAGCAAGCAATTGGGAACTCTCTGACACAGCAACAACCTATAGATTGGCAAATATATGAATAATTATTTCTAGAAGCATGTGGTTTTTCCTAGTGCAGTTTATCAATGTGGAAAATAAACTATCTACTAATGGTTCCAAAAATTTCTAATGTCTCTGTGAAGGAAGTAAAGATGAGGCAAAATTTCATCTCTATCCTCTTACATGTTTTTGGTTTGCTTGTTGATTTGTTGGTTTGGGCTAGGACTGAGAGTTAAAATCTTGTTTGTAAAGATTTCCCTCAGCCTCAGCTTTTCATTCTTGATAAGAACATTAAAGCCTTCTGATATTGAAAAGACATATTTACATGGAAATATTACATCTCTTAAACTCAATTATTTTTAGCAATTATGTCTGGATTTCTTATAAAAATAAGATACTAAGTCACCAGAAGACAAACACACATACATATCATACATACAGATAATACAAACAAATAGAAACAGATCTTATAGCTTTCACTCTAATGTTTTAGCCATGTTCCAGTTACAGTAATGCAAGCTACTAGCTACTAATTTTTGTATATAGAGTTATCCAATGTCCCAGAAAGTGGCATCCCAGACTCTTTAAATTTGAAAAATCTAATTCTCAAATTGGACATACCTGATGCCTCTAATTGGATACAATATACTGAGTTCTTGCATCCAGTTCAATCCTAGACCAAATCTAGTAAATATTGATCAAATAAAGTCAGAGAGCTCGAAACACAAACTTATAAAGCTCAAATTTAGGAGAGAACTCACCCATTACCTCAGTTTCTGTGAGAAATAAATGGAAACAATGAGCCCTAATGAGTACCTGTTGGTCACCTGGTGCTCCTGGGAGTCACTGGAGTCCCACTTTGAATCCCACTTCTGACACCAATCTGTTAAAAAACAAAAACAACAACAACAAAAAATCTTTATGTTTGTTGGTTTACAGTCTGTTTTGTCAGAAACTGGGATTGCAACCCCTGCTTTTTTCTGTTTTTGATTTTCTTGGTAAATTTTCCTCCATCCCTTTATTTTGAGCCTATGTGTATCTTTGCACATGAGATGAGTCTCTTAAAGATAGCATACCAATGGGTCTTGGCTCTTTATCCAGCTTGCCATTCTGTGTCTTTTAATTCAGGCATTTAGCACATTTTCATTTAAGGTTAGTATTGTTATGGGTGGTTTCAATCCTGTCATCTTGATGCTAGATGGTTATTTTGTAACTTCCTAAGTGATAGAAGCAACAAAGGTAAAACAGCCATCTTTCATTATTTATAAGAAGCCCATTCAACCACACTTGAGTTTGTGTTAATGAGGTAGTATTTGGGAATTTCCAAGATAATCACATGTTGCAGGGACTTGGTTGCCACATAAATCAACTATGTGACTAGATAACTGAAAATTTCAGTACCAACCAGGCCTTTGTGAAAAGGAGATAGACTAAGAGTTGAGTTGATAACCAATAGCCAATAATTTAATCAATCAAGTATGCATATATAATAAAGCCTCCAAAATGCCGTAAAATAAAAGGGTTTGTGGAGCTTCTGGGTTACTAAGAATATAGAAGATGGCGCACCCAGAGAGGGCATGGAAGCTCTGTGTTCCTTTCTTCAAATGGATCTATGTTTCTTTTCCATATGGCTGTCCCCTATGTTATATCCTTTTATAATACATGGGTAATAGTAAGTAAAGCACTTTCCTGAGTTCTGTGATCCATGCTAGCCAATGACTAAACCTAAAGAGGGGACTGTTAAAACCTCTGATTTATTCCCATTCATTCAGAAACACAAGTAACAAACTAGACTTGTGACTGGCATCTGAAGTGGAGGGCAATCTTATAGGGCTGAAGCCTTAACCTGTGGGATCTGAGGTTATCTCAAAAGAGATAATGTCAAAGCTCAGTTGAATTGTAGGGCATCTGGTGCCATAAAATTGTTCCATCTGAGGAAAAATACCTACGTATCTGGTCACAGAAATATCCTGCACTGAATATGAATATAGAAAAAAACAGATTGTCGGTTTTTTTATACAATCATAGTTATTAAGAATTGTTTAAACATTTTAATTATAAAATAATTAAATACATGAGATTATCAAACAACAAAAGCTACAATATCTTGTAAATATATGCAGATAAATATCTGATGATAATGATCACTCATTTAGGGTTTAAGAAATGAATCTGAAAAAATTAGGAGTATTAAAAAATCCCCTTGCCTAATATTTATGAAACACCTGCAAAAACATTAAGCATAGTAACTATCACAGTCTCAGTTTAAACTTGTTCTAAAAATCCTAGCTAACACACTAAGTGATATAAAAGGAAAAAAAGAGTTTAAAAATTTCAGAGAAGCATAAACTATCCTTATTTCAAAATAATACAACTCTTCACAAAGAAAATCCAGCAGGCTTAAAATAAAAATCTTTAGAATTTATGACAAATTTTAGGACACACGTTTGCTAGACATGAGGTCACTAGACAATGAACATTTGTACTGAAATCAATAGTGTTCCTTTATATCAACAACAATCAAAGAGAAACAATAATTTATTAAAGATAACTCTTGTAATAGTAACAAAACTTGTTAGAAATCTAGTAAAAAATCTTAAGACCAGAGTGCTAGTGTTACAGGGGAAAAGGAGCTTATAAAGAGATCTTCTTTCAAAGTATGTCAGAATATTGACCTGAATAGTTACCAGTTGCAGACAGAATAAAGAAAACGTGTTTCATATACACCACGGAAAACTATGCAGTCATAAAAAGAATGAGATAATGTTCTTTGCAGCAACACAGATGGAGCTAGAGGCCAAGATCGTTAGCAAACTAATGCAGAAACAGAAAACCAAATACCATGTGGTCTCACTTACAAGTGGGAACTAAATAACGAGAACACATGGACTCAAAGATGGGAATGAAAGACACTAGGGCCTACATAAGAGGGTTTAGGACAGGAGGAAGGAAAGGATAAAAAAAATACCAATTGGGTACTATGTTGATTACCTGGGTGATAGAATAATCTGTACACCAAACCCCTAGGAAACAAGTTAACCTACAAACAAACCTGAACATCTACCCCTGAACCTAAAAGTTAAAATAAATAAATAAATCTTATTTAAATCAGAAAAATATATCACAACAGGTATATAAATCAGCAGAAAGATATCTGCTTATTAACAAAGCATGGAGAGTTATCATTGATAGAGAAAAATTATTCACGTTATTAATAAATCTGTTCCAAACATATAATGTTGTTAGGTTTAAAAGCAAATTGCCTGAGGAGGATCCAAGATGGCTGAATAGTAACAGCTCTGAAGTGCAGTTTCCAGAAAGAACAACACAGAGGGGAATCTATGAAAAAAGGCAGCAGCACATCAGGAACTATTAAATAAAACCCGACCTTCCTAGGACAGAGCACCTGGGAAAAGAGGCAGTTATAAGTTCCGCTGCAGCAGACTTAAACGTGCCATCCCATCAGCTCTGCATGGAACAACAGAGCTCCCAGCACAGCACTTGAGCTCCTATAAGGGACAGATTGTCTCCTCAAGCAGCTCCCCGACCCCCATATACCCAAAGAGATACCTCATAAAGAAGAGCTCAGGCTGACATCAGGCGGTTACCCTTCTGGGACAAAGATAACAGAAGAAGAAACTGGCAGCAACCCTTACTGTTCAGCAGGCCCTCAGGGTGATCCCCAGGCAAGCAGGGTCTGGAGTGGACCTCCAGCAGTCCTACAGCAGAGGAGCCTGACTATTAGAAGGAAAACTAAGAAACAGAAAGAAATAGCTTCAACATCAACAAAAAGGATGTCCACTCAGACACCCCATCCAAAAGTCACCAACTACAACAACCACAGGTAGCTAAAGCTACTAAGATGGGAAGAAACCAGCACAAAAAGGATGAAAACACCAAAAACCAAAACGCCACTCCTCCTCCAAGGATGACAACTCCTCACAAGCTAGGGATCAAAGATGGATGGAGAATGAATCTGGTGAATTGACAGAAAAAAGCTTCAGAATGTGGGTAAGAACAAACTTCTCAGAGCTAAAAGAACACATGGTAACCCAATGCAAAGAAACTAAGAACTATGAGAAAAGGTTTGATGAAATGCTAACTAATAACAGCTTAGAGAAGAATATAAGTGACTTGATGGAGCTGAAAAACACAGCACGAGAACTTTGCAAAGCATACACATGTTTCAATAGCCAAATTGACCAAGCAGAAGAAAGGATATCAGAGATTGAAGATCAACTCAAGGAAATAAAATGAGAAGGCAAGATTAGAGAAAAAAGAGTGAAAAGAAATGAACAAAGACTCCAAGAAATATGGGATTATGTGAAAAGATGTAATCTGCGTTTGATAGGTGTACCTGAATGTGACAGAGAGAATGAATCCAAGCTGGAAAACACTCTTCAGGATATTATCCAAGAGAACTTCCCAAATCTAGCAAGGCAGGCCAACATTCAAGTCCAGGAAATACGGAGAACACCACAAAGATATTCCTCAAGAGGAGCAACCCCAAGGCACATAATCTTCATTCACCAGGGTTGAAATGAAGGAAAAATTGCTTAGGGCAGCCAGAGAGAAAGGTCAGGTTACCCACAAAGGGAAGCCCATCAAACTCACAGTGGATCACTCGGCAGAAACTCTACAAGCCAGAAGAGAGTGGGGGCCAATAGTCAACATACTTAAAGAAAAGAACTTCCAACCTAGAATTTCATATCCAGCCAAACAAAGCTTCGAAGGAGAAAGAAAATCCTTTATGGACAAGAAATTGCTGAGAGATTTTGTCACCACCAGGCCTGCCCTACAAGAGCTCCTGAAAGAAGGACTAAACAAGAAAAGGAACAACCAGTACCAGCCACTCCAAAAACATACCAAACGGTGAACACCATCGACACAACAAAGAAAATGCATCAACTAACAGGCAAATCATCCAGCTAGCATCAAAATGGCAGGATGAAATTCACACATAACAGTATTAACCTTAAATGTAAAGGGGCTAAATGCCCCAATCAAAAGACACAGACTGGCAAATTAGATAAAAAGTCAAGACCCATTGGTGTGCTGTATTCAGGAAACCATCTCATGTGCAAGGACACATATAGGCTTAAAATATAGGGATGGAAGAAGATTTATCAAGCAAATGGAGAGAGAGAAAAAAAAAGCAGGCATTGCAATCCTCGTCTCTGATAAAATGGACTTTAAACCACCAAAAATCAAAAGAGACAAGAAGGGCATTACATAGTGGTAAAAGGATCAATGCAACAAGAAGAGCTAATGATCCTAAATATATATTCATTGAATAAAGGAGTACCCAGATACATAAAGCAAGTTATTAGTGACCTACAAAGAGACTTAGACTCACACACAATAACAGTGGGAGACTTTAACACTCCACTGTCAATGTTAGACAGATCAGTAAGACAGAAAATTAACAAGGATATCCAGGACTTGAACTCAGAACTGGACCAAGCAAACCTAGCAGACATGTACAGAAATCTACACCCCAAATCCACAGAATACACATTCTTCTCAGCATCACATTGCACCTACTCCAAAACTGACCAAATAATTGGAAGTAAATCACTCCTTAGCAAATGCAAAAGAATAAAATTAATAACAAACAGTCTTTCAGACCACAGGGCAAACAAATTAGAACTCAGGATTTAAAAACTAACTCAGAATCACAAAACTTCATGGAAACTGAACAACTGGATCCTGAACGTCAACTGGATAAACAATAAAATGAAGGCAGAAATAATGATGTTCTTTGAAACCAACAAGAATGAAGACACAATGTACCAGAATCTCTGGGACACATTAAAAGTAGTACCTAGAGGAAAATTTATAGCAATAAATGTCCACATGAGAAGCAAGGAAAGATCTAAAATCAACACCCTATCATCAAAATTCAAAGAGCTAGAGGAGCAAGATCAAAAAAAAAAAAAAACTCAAAAGCCAGCAGAGGATAAGAAATAACTAAGATCAGAGCAGGACTGAAGGTGATAGAGACACAAAAAGCCCTTCAAAAAAATCAATAAATCCAGGAGCTGGTTTTTTGAAAAGATCAACAAAATAGACCGCTAGCCAGATTAATAAAAAAGAAAACGGCAAAGAATCAAATAGATGCAATAAAAAATGATAAAGGGGGCATCACTACTGATTCCACAGAAATACAAAATATCAGGGATTACTACAAACAATTCTATGCACATAAACCAGTAAACCTGGAAAAAATGGATAAATTCCTAGACACTTGCACCCTCCCAAGCCTAAACCAGGAAGAAGTTGAAATCTTTAACAGACCAATAACAAGGGCTGAAGTTGAGGCAGCAATTAATAGCCTACCAACCAAAAAAACTCCAGGTCCAGATGGATTCACAGCCGAATTCTACCAGATGTACAAAGAGGAGCTGGTACCATTCCTTCTGAAACAATTCCAAACAATACAAAAAGAGGGAGTCCTTCCCAAATCATTTTATGAGACCAGCATCATCCTGATACCAAACCCGGCAGAGACTCAACAAAAAAATAAAACTTCAGTTCAATATCCATGATGAACACTGATGCAAAAATCTTTAATAAAATACTGGCAAACCAATTGCAACAGCACATCAAAAAGCTTATCCATCACAATCAAGTAGGCTTCATCCCAGGGATGCAAGGCAGGTTCAACATATGCAAGTCTATAAACATAATCCGCCACATAAACAAACCAAAGACAAAAACCATATAATTATCTCAATAGATGCAGATAAGAAATTCGACAAAATTCAACAGTGCTTTATGCTGAAAACTCTCACTAAACTAGGTATCGAAGGAACATATCTCAAAACAATAAAAGCTATTTACGACAAACCTACAGCCAATATCATACTGAATGGGCAAAAACTGGAAGCATTCACTTTGAAATCTGAAATTAGGCAAGGATGCCCTCTCTCACCACTCCTATTCAATATGGTATTGGAAGTTCTAGCCAGAGCAATTAGGCAAGAAAAAAAAAATAAAGGATATTCAATTAGGAAAAGTGGAAGTCAAATTGTCTCTATTTGCAGATGACATGATTGTATATTTAGAAGACCCTTTCATCTCAGCCCAAAATATCCTTAAACTGATAAGCAACTTCAGCAAAGTCTCAGGATACAAAATCAATGTGCAGAAACCACAAGCATTTCTATACACCAGTAACAGACTAAAAGAGAGGCAAAACATGAGGAAACTGCCATTCAGAATTGCTGCAAAGAGAATAAAATACCTAGGAATACAATTAACAAAGGATGTAAAGGACCTCTTCAAGGAGAATTACAAACCACTGCTCAACGAAATAAGAGAGGACACAAACAGATGGAGAAACATTCCATGATCATGGTTAGGAAGAATCATTATTGTGAAAATGGCCATACTGCCCAAAGGAATTTATAGATTCAATGCTATCCCTATCAAGCTACCAATGACCTTCTTCACAGAACTGGAAAAAAACATCTTAAACTTCATATGGAACCAAAAGAGAGCCCACATAGCCAAGACAATCCTAAGCAAAAAGAACAAAGCTGGAGGCATCAGGCTATCTGATTTCAAATTATACTACAAGGCTAGAGTAATCAAAACAGCATGGTACTGGTATCAAAACAGAGATATAGACCAATGGAAGAGATCAGAGATCCTGGAGGCAATGTCACACATCTACAACCATCTGATATTTGACAAACCTGACAACAACAAGCAATGGGGAAAGGATTCCCTGTTTAATAAATGGTATTGGGAAAACTGGCTAGCAGTGTGCAGAAAGCAGAAATGGGACCCCTTCCTGACACCTTACATTAAAATTAACTCCAGATGGATTAAAGACTTAAACATAAGACCTACCACCATAGAAACCCTAGATGAACACCTTTGCAATTACTTTATGGTCATTGGCATAGTCTAGGACTTGATGTCTAAAACACCAATAGCTTTGGCATCAAAAGTCAAAATAGACAAATGGGACCTAATTAAACTCCAGAGCTTCTGTAAAGCAAAAGAAACAATCACTAGAGTGAACCAGCAACCAACAGAATGGGAAAAAAATTTTGCAATCTACTATCTGACAAAGGGCTAATATCCGGAATCTAAAAAGAACTGAAACAGATTTCCAAGAAAAAAACAAACCCATCCAAAAGTGGGTGAAGGATATGAACATACAGTCTTCAAAAGAAGACATATATGAGGCCAACAGACATATGAAAAAATGCTCATCATCACTGATTATTAGGGAAATGCAAATCAAAACCACATTGACATACCACCTCACGCCAGTTAGAATGGCGATCATTAAAAAATCTGGAGACAACAGATGCTGGAGAGGATGTGGAGAAATAGGAACATGTTTACACTGTTGTGGGAGTGTAAATTAGTTCAACCATTGTGGAAGACAGTATAGCGCTTCTTCAAGGACCTAGAAATAGAAATTCCATTTGACCCAGCAATCCCATTACTGGGTATATACCCAAAGGATTATAAATCTGTCTATTATAAAGACACATGCACATGTATGTTCATAGCGGCACTGTTTACAATAGCAAAGACCTGGAACCAACCCAAATGCCCATCGATGATAGACAAGGAAAATGTGGCACATATAGACCACAGAATACTATGCAGCCATAAAAAATGATGAGTTTGTGTCCTTTTTAGGGACATGGATGAATCTGGAAGCCATTATTCTCAGCAAACTGACACAAGAACAGAAGATCAAATACTGCATGTTCTCACTCATAGGCAGGTGATGAACAATGAGAACACATGGACACAGGCAGGGGAACATCACACACTGGGGTCTGTTGGCAGGGCCAAGGGAGGGACATTGGGGTGGTGGGGAGGTCGGGGAAGGATAACATGGGAAGAAATGCCAGATGTAGGTGACGGGGGGATGGAGGCAGCAAACCACATTGCCATGTGTACCTATGCAGTAATCCTGAATGATCTGCATATGTACCTCAGAATCTAAAGTACAATTAAAAAAAAAAAGAAGAAAAGTCTTTGTATTGTTAATCCATAAAACTAATCTTTGTTTATCATTAATTCTAAATGAAAAGTCATAGAGAAATAAAAAGAAATAAGGCAAAAAAATTACAGTTACTTTAAAAATATCAAAAAAAATTAAAGCTAAAAATCATGTCAAAGGATTTCTTAACCTTGATCACAAAATAATAACTTATTTGGAATATATTAACTAATTTCACCATAAATTTTTCTTTAAAAGTTTACACAGAACATCAAGAAACTGAGTATTACTGATAATTTAGTATATCTCAAAAAATTCTCACTCACAATGTAACTTTTGGTATTATTATGGAGTAGATTAGACATGCAAACATATTTAAAAGAGTTTAAGTTCCATTTTTATTCTTAAAATAATAGGCAATATAAACTTGTCTAAGACAAATTTTATTCTATACTGCTATATTTTTAACAATCTGATTCATTTTTTAAAATACAATAGGGAAAATGAGGCAGTTTCTAATAGTTAGAAAATGAAGCTTCCTTCCAAAACTGAGTCTATATGATAAAGAAAAATGAAAAATGTACACCTAGCTTTTGCTCTGTAAATGAAAAGAGTCATTGAAAGAAAATACTGCTTATAAACTAATTACATACTTTTCTAAGATACCATTTTTTAAAAAGTATAAGACCCATCTGGCTTGACATTTGCAAAATTCCTATAATTAAAGAGAAGGAAATAAACAGAGTGGAAGTTATTTGAGGTTTTGGTACACTTTACTAACTTTTGTATGCTTCAACTATAGGAGTCTATAGAAATTATACTTTGCTGAAACTTAAGGTGCAAAACTTTATGGGCCAAATGATGATTACTTGACTTTTAGCCTGCCTAACACAACTTTGGTTTCTTCCATTGCTATAAACCTGACTGTATATTTATCTCTCTTTTAGGTCAATGAGTCAAACATGGCTAAAGTCAGACAATTGTATGTCTTTAACCATTAAACTGCAAATAGAACTATTTTAGCTAATTTAATCTAAATCATTATTTCATTTGAAATACATTTTAAGTGACAAAATATATATTTCATGTGCTACTCTAGGTGCTAATATATAGCATGGATAGATACAGTGAGATTCTTGCTTTCATGAAGTATATTTGATAGTTCTTTCAAAGTTGTGGCACAAAGCACAGAAAGAGAAACTCAAATTCCAGGATCAAGCCAAAACAGAGGTCTTTAGCACCTTCCTTCTGTCTCAGAAGAGATATATAATTGTCCTCCTAATTTTTTATTTAGTTTAAGCCAGTTAATGTGCTGAAATAATTCAAAAAAGGTGAGTTCACATTCTCCTTGTCATTGGAGTTAAAAGAATGACAAACAGGCCAGAGATTTTTGTCTCCTTCTGGCAAACCACAGAAATCCATGTGTGTAGTTTATGAATCACATATTGCATTATTTTAAGTTTTAGGTAAGAGATGCTTACACAGTTTTTACATATGCCTAATATTTTAGATATGTTAAAAATATTGGCCCATTTAAATCTTTTAAAAACACTATAAAGTAGATACGGTTACTGTAAGAATTTTACATACAAAAATACTCAGGCACACAGATGTTAAGTGCTTTGGCTGAGGACACACTGCCAGCATGCAGCAGAGCTATGACTTGAATCTACACAGTTGGACTCCAGAGTCCATGTTCTTGACCACTACAAATGCTACCTATTTAAATGCTACATTTTCAAGGAGCTGTTTCTTGGAACCTCACGTGAACTTCTTGAGGAAATATCAGACTTTTTTTTAGTTACTGGGAAAGAGCCAATTTTTATAATACCTCAAAATTTGCCAAACTGGTAGACAGACCATATTGAGCAAAACTAATTCTGCAACTGTACTTTCTAACTAAAAATGCCATGTGATTATTTCTTCTGCAAGCCATGGGAATATGTATTTAATAGTTGACTGAGTCTTAACAGGCCTTGAAAGGCTGTCAAAAACAAAGTATTTACAATCAGAAGAGCAGAGTGAGAACTGCTACAAATAAGTCCTTACATAAAACCAACAAGAACACTGGTGGAAAGTGATCAAAATTAACTTTTTGAAACTTTTGAAATTAATCAATGGCTTGCAACAACCTCAGGGATATTTATTCAAGAAAAGCTGCTGAACCAAGGAAAGAACAGTGGAGTTTATGATGTTCTGATTTTACCTATTCCCATTCCCAACTCCCTAATTCTATAGTTTCCTTGAAAACTGGTAGCTGCCAATTAAAAAAGAAACTAGATTGCAAACACTAATCTGAAAAACAGTAGTATTATAGGCACTGGAAGGAGTAGATGAGTTTGGACTTCCTAAAGAAGGCCTATTCACAGAGTATTGTTATTATTTGACTCGTTCTCACAGCTCCTTGGAAAAGCTTCATTTGCCAGATGTTATTATTTGACCTAATTTGGAGCTTACTCCGTGGGAAAATCCTATTCTCAGAGAATTTGTTGAAAGATTCAAAGGCAGTTGTTTAACATCTCAGCTTCCTAAAGCTGAAAATACTAGTTGGTACAAACAAGAGCACGGCCAAGACATAAAAGAAAGATCTGTGGAAAAAGATGTCCATGAGAGGCTTTGAAAAGTTCTGACATATTTCTAGTGTTCCAGAAGACAGTACACACATGCAGGGATATACACATACCAAAAAAAGAGGGTCTGAATCTATTATTGCTGGTCAAAATTGAGGCTTTGCAGAGGCAGACAAAAAAGACTAAGTCAGAATTTGGAACTGCTTCATTATAGAAGGTATGTCCTAACACAAACATACAGAATCCCCTCAACAAAAGAAGTTAAGACTATAATGCTTCAAAGAATCTAATGAAATTTCTAACTTTCTCACTTAGGTGGTCACTAAAATTATTGAGCAGATACTTCAGCAGCTACACAATACAAGGAATATAGAACTTTACAGAATTCATCTAGGAAAGTACCAAGGAAACAAACAGTAGCAACAAAAACAATGATAAGAAAAAAATCAACAGCAATAAACTATAAAGAAATGAGGAAATCTGGATTTTGATCCTATAGTACCTAAAATGTCCAGTTTTCAATAAGAAAAATAAAAATATGAGGCAATAAAAGAAAAATGTTACCAATACACAAAACAAACAACAACAAAAAAACCCAGCAACTAATAGGAATCATTCCTAATGCGTCCCAAGTGTTAGAGTTACTAAATAAAGACTTTCAAATCAGTTATTGAAGAGATTAAAAAATGATGGCTAAAAAAATAAAGGGAAATATAACAATGATGTCTCAACAAGTAAACAATGTGAATAAGGATAAAGAAAACATAAAAATAACCAAAGAACAATTCTAATGTGAAAAAATGCAATATCTAAAGTGAAAAATTAACTAGCAGGATTTAACAGCAGTTCTTCATTGGCAGAATAAACAAACAATGAACTTGAAGCTGGGTAGTTGAGAACAGTCTGCAGAACAAAGATAAAACAAATGAAGAAAAGTAAGCAGAGTCTCAGAGACATGTGAGATATCATTAAGCATCCCAATATACACAGCATATGAGTGTAAGAAAAATAAGAGAATAAGGTCAAAATGCAGAATAATATTTGAAAAAAATATTGATGAAAACTTCTCAAATTTGATTTAAAAAATTAGCTGGGCATGTTGGTGCATGTCTGTAGTCCCAGCTACTCAGGCGGCTGATTTGGGAGAATTGCTTGAGCCCAGGAGGTAGAGGCTGCAGTGAGCTGTGATAATGCCACTGCCCTCCAGCCTGGGTGACAGAGACAATCCTGTCTAATGTTTTTATCAGCTTTTTTTGTAGAGACAGGGTCTCACTATGTTGCCCAGGCTGGTCTCCAACTCCTGGGCTTAAAGGAGTCTTCTACCTCAGCCTTCCAAATTACTGGAACTACAGGCATAAGGCACTATGCCTGGCTGGAAGCACTTTCTATCTCAATTCATGCTATAAGGCCAGAATTATTCTGATAACAAAACTATTAAAGACACTATAAAAAGAGAAAGCTATTGACCAATATATGCCTTACGAACATAGATACAAAAATCTTCCACAAAAAACTAGCAAATTAACTTCTACAGCATATTAAAAGTACAATACAGCATGACCAGGTAGAATTTATTTCAGAAAAACAAGAATGGTTAGACTTATAGAAATCAATCAAAAACAATACACTGCATTAAGAGGATTTGTGTACCAAAATCTTTAAAATATTGCTGCAAGAAATTAAACAACACATAAATGAAAAGACATCCCATGTTCATGGATTAAAAAATATTTTTAAGATGGCACTGCTACCAAAAATGATGAAAAATTTAGTGAAATCCTTATCAAAATCACAATGACTTGTTTTTTTCAGAAATGAAAATGTTGTTTATAATAAAATTCATATGGATTCTCAACTAGTGATTGATTTCTAAACAATCTTGAAAAAGGAAAACAAATTTGGAAGAGTCACACTTTCCAATTATGAAACTTACTATAAAGCTAGAGTAGTTGAAACAATGTGCAACTGGGATTAATATCAACATATAGATCAATGGAATAACATTAAAAGTTTAGGAGAAAAAACATATATCTATGGTTGATTGATTTCTGACAAGAATACAAAGATCATTCTGTGGGGAAAAATTGTCTTGTCAATAAATAATATTAGGAAAATTAGCCACATGAAAAAAAGTTATTCTGGACCTCTGTCTCACACTATGTCCAAATATTAACTAAAAATGGATCAACAATCTAAATATAAAAGTCCATATTATAAAACTGATAAGGAATTTTTATTTAAAACATATAAATAACATTTAACAATAATAAAAAACAAAAATACCCCAATTGTAAAATGGGCAATGGTTTTGAATAGGCAGTTATCCAAAAAAGATATAAGTAGCCAAGAGGGCAAGCTCAGTGTCTCACACCTGTAATCTCAACACTCCGGGAAGCCCAGGTGGGAGAATCACTTGAGACCAAGAGCTTGTGGCCAGCCTAAACAGCAACATGGCTAACCCTAACCTCTAAAGAAAAAAAAAAAAGCCAGGTATGTTAGTATGTGGTTGTAATACCAGTTATGCAGAAGGCAGAGGTGGGAAGGTTGCTTCAGCCTGGCAGGTTAAGGCTGTAGTAAACTGTGATTGCACCACTGCATTCTAGCCTGGGCAATAGAGTAAAACCTTGTCTCAAAACAAAACAAAACAAAACAAAACAAAACAAAACAAAACAAAAAAACCTGTGGCCTAGAAGCACATTAAAGTATGTACAACATCAATTCATTAGGAAAATGTAAATCTAAACCAAAAAGAGATATCACGTCATCCCCTATAGGAAGGCTAAAATTAGTAAGTTAGAGAGTATCCAAGTATAGATAAGGATATGGAGAACTTGACAGCCTCATACACTGCTTGTGGAAGTGTAAAATGGTACAATCATTTTACAAAACAATTTTCCATAATTTTAAACACCAAGTTATTCTATGACCTGGCAATTTCACTGACAGATATATATATATATATATATATATATATATATATATATATATATATACACACACACACACACACACACGCAAGAAAAAGGTATGTCCATGTAAAAACTTGTTCATGAAAGCTCATGTGAGCATTACAAATAATAATCATCATCATAAAACAACTCAAATGCTTATCAATTGATGAATGAGTAAACAAATGTGGTATAGTATACCCACAGAAAGGAATATCCTTGTACCATAAAAATAAAGTACTGATACATGTTACAGTATGGATGAAACTTGAAAGAAGCTAGTCAGCTAGGTGCAGTAGCCCACACCTGTAACCCCCGTATTCTAGAGGATTGCTTGAGCCAAAAAGTCTGAGATCATCAGCCTGGGCAACATAGCGAGATCCCATCTCTATTAAAAATAAAAATAAAAATAAATAAAGAAGCTAGTCACAAGATACCACATTTTATAATTCTATTTATGTAAAATGTCCAATAGAAGAAAATCTAATGACAGAAAGTAGATTAGTGGTTCCCTAAGACTGAGTAGAGGGTATAATGGGTGACTACTAATGGGAGTGAGTTTTATTTAGGAGAATGACAAAAATGTTCTAATATCAGATTATGGAGATGGTTGCCTAACTCTGTGAATACGCTAAAAATTATTTAATTTCACACTTTAAATAGGTGAATTTTATGGTACTTAAATGGTATCCCAAAAAAAGCTATTTTTAAAAGCTTATTATTTCTTCAGCTTTTACATTTTATTATCACAATTTATCTTACTGTAAGAAAAGTCCATGAAAAGGGATTAATACCCAGAATATATAAAGAACTTTCACAACTCAACAACCCAATTAAAAAGTGGTAAATGATTTAAACAGACCAAATAAGATATACAAATGACCAATAAACACAGAGAAATGTTCAACATCATTAATCATTAAAAAAAATGCCAACTCAAAACCACAATATCACTTTACCTCCATTGTAACAGCTACTATAAAAAAAAATTAAAATTTAAATAAAAACAAAATATAAAATGTTGTTGAAGATGTAGGAAGACTGCTAATGGGAATGTAAAATGGTACAGCCACTATGAAAAACAGTTTAACACTTCCTCACAAAGCTAAACACAGATTTGCTATATAATCCAGTAATTCCACTTCTAGGTATGTACCCAAAGGAATTACAAGCAGAGACTGAAAAACATACTTGTACACTAATGTTCATAGTAGCATTATTCACAATAGCCAAATGCTGAAAACAACCCAATTTTCCCTCAACGGTTTAAGGAGTAAAATAAAGGTGACACATATACACAATGGAATATTATTCAGCAATAAAAACAAATGAGGTTCTAATACATGCTACAACATAGTAGAGCCTTGAAGAGACTATGCTAAGTGAAATAAGACAGATACAAAAAGACAAACATTGTATTATTTCACTTACATGAAGTATCTAGAACACAAATTTATAGAGACAGAATATACATTAGAAATTACTGGGGATTTAGAGGTCAGGGCGTGGGAAGTTATTACTTAATGGCTACAGAGTTTCTGCCTGAGGTAACAAAAAATTTTTAGAAGTAGTTAGTGGGTGATGGTTACACAACATTGTGAATGTAATTAATGCCACAGAATTATAAACCACTAAAAAATTTTTAATGTAGTAAGTTTCATGTTATGTGTATTTTACCACAATAGGAAAAAATAAGAAATAAATAAATTCTCCTCTCAGCTCTCCCGACCTTTTACACCATCGTTCACCTAGTATACGTTTAAAAGCTCTCCCACCTGTCTTGAAGAACTCCAGTTTCCCTTTAAAGTTATTTACATTTATTTGACCTTTGTGGGGGATGAAATTATAAAGTCTCCATTTTTACAATTTTTCTCATACTTAACATTTGTTACAAACATCAACTTTTGTCGCCATCCAAAATCAGCACAAAGGATTTTAATCTCCTCTAGAATCTCCTCTAGAATCTCTTCTAGAATATCCTGTGCTTCAGTCTTTTTCCTACATCAGAAATGTTTCTTTGTCTGTGTTTGGACTTTTTCTCATTTTTCTCAGGTTGGAGACAAACTAAAAAATGTATTTCATGGAGAATGGGACACTGAATATATTGGGAAAGCTGTTTTTTTCATGAAAATTAGTTATCTGTATGATTTTTCTTACAATATAGTGTGTATGGCTTTTTTTGTCTTGACTTACAACTTCCAATTCCCAATTTATTTTTGTTCCTAATTTGCAGTTCACATTTATTCTTGGGAAGTTATTGCAAGGAAGTAATCTGTCTCAAATTCTATTTTGTAACATCTAGTCACTGCTCTAAAGTTTCCTTTAATTTTTAATTCCATCTTGCTGAGTGCTGGCCACCTTCCCTGGTGTCTGACATGCACTTAATAAAAATGCCCCCAATCCATCTCTCAGGTCAGGCTTGCCATTTACCTCTCAGGGCTGTAGTAGAAATTAATGAGATCACTGTTCCAGTGCTCTTTGAAGACTTGCATTTTGGAAGAGCTATGCCAAAAGTCACAAAGGATTTGTAGTATGAATTGTTTATGAAAAATAAATTTTATAATTTTTAGTAAATATGAAGATCATTAGCGATTCAAAAGAATGGACCCAGCTGTTGAAAAAATAAATGACAGTAGTCAATGCTGAAATTGCCTTACTCTACAGAAAAATGCAGGGTTGATGAAGAATTGAAATCAAATGATTTGAAAGGTATAAATATCTCAAGAACGACTTTACACTATCACTTAATGATATCTAAGGAAAAACAAAAATGAAAATTATACAGGGGTGATAAAATTTGTGGTCAAACTCCATATGTAATCATACTCCCTGAATTTTTGTTATTGAATATTCAATTTTCTGTTATTGAATATTTATTTTTTATAATACTAAGTATTCTTAGAATATTTTGAAAACACATATTAAGAAGAGAAAATTATCTATAACTCACAACACAGTTTCAGCAACAATTTGTCATTTTCTTTTATTTTTAAGCTATATATATTTTAAATGATGCTGAATAAATGCTATATTTTAAGTACTATATGCTAATTTTCAAGGTATTTTTAATGACAGTATTTCATACTATATAAAAATATCAAACAAAAAGATAAACATACAAATGAAGTTACACATTTCTAGCATTGCTGAATATTTTGATACAGTTAACTAAAAGTTTTTTTAATGTATTTCCAAGTTTTCTGTTCTTTTAAAAATATAATTATTTATTTTAATGACTTTATTACATAAGAATAAATGTTCATTATCTAAAAATCAGATAATGAAATGTATACAGATAAATTAAAAATTATAAATAATGCCACCAGAAACATTGCTGCTAATATTTTGTGTATATATATATATGTGTGACATATAAATATACAGATACAGACATAGGTATCTGTCTCTCTTGCATGCGCTCTCTCTCTCTCTCTCTCTATATATATATATATATATACACATATGTATACACAGACATACACACAGTATTTTTAAATCACATATATATCAGTATGTAATATAATTCATATAATACATTTAAATAATTCAAACTTAACAAAATTCAAACATAAAGGTGTTGGAACTTTAAATTATTCTGAGCCTTCAGAGGAGTATGTTTACTCAGCCTGAGTCACATGCCATGTGACTTCAATGTCTGCCTTTTTTTTTTCTGTAAATTAGAAAGGCCAAGAGGCACCAAAATAAGACCTCCCCAGATCACTGCCCTCTTTATAAAGTAATAATCTTCCCTGCAATGTAGCAATCTGTAATTAATCAAATCACTGTGGCATATACACTAGTCCTATATGGAAAATGTAATCCTGTTGTGTTGGGAAAAGCTGGAAAGGAGAAAGGACTTACAGAGTGCCTACATAAATTGGGTATGAGTAACACATAAACAAGGAACAACAAACTGCAGAAGGCTGCAGGAGGCCTCTGAGGAGGAAGGCCTCCTCATGCCTCATCTTCCAGTGCAGGGTGACCTCAGCTCTGTTACCATAAATATTGTGCTCAAGGACAGACAACCCCTTCATAGCACCGTGATGTAGCCAGACTTGTAGGCTCCTTGTAAGGCATGAGTTTGATCAGCTGTACGTAGATAATAAGCTAAAGATAACCACGTGTTCTTGTTTTGTGAAACTCCCAAACCAACACCTTTATCAATCCTTAGGATGACATACCAGGTCCGGCTCATTGATTCACTTCCTGCTCACTGATTCACTCCACCATCAATCCACCCCTACCCTATAGATCAAAGCAATTGTAATCAATAAATAGTGTGGATGATCAGAGCTCGGGGCCTTCACTGTTGCCTCCAGAGTAATAGTGATGGCCCCCGGTCCCACTTTTTCTCTTAATCTTTTTCTCATTCCTTTGTTGCCACAAAACTTGGGGTATCCACGGGTAATGTAGGGTTGGCTTCCTACACTGTTGAAACATTACTCTGTCTGTCTGTACATGGGAAACCTTAACTTCTCCACTTTGCAATGCATACCTCACTCATTTGGAGTCGTTTCTGGACGGCCAGCCTCAAAATTTGTGGTCAAACTCCGTACGTAATCATACTCCCTGAATCTTATTATTTAAGGCTGACATTTTGGCAACCACGAAGGGACCTGACGTGAATGTCTGGTAATCCTTGTCACTTTGCCAACAGCCAGAGCCTTGGTACCGGCATAAATAACTTCTGTTTATCCAACCTTGCTGGAGTCCACAGAAATCTTTGGGAAAACCTTTCTCAAATCCCAATCCTCCCAGGCTTAGTTGAGCATTCAGATGTTATTCAAACTACACACATTCCTAACTCAATAGAGTTGGAATTGAAGCACTACTACAAGGTAGTAGCTTCATTTGCTACTCTCCAGACATTCTGCTAATTGAGGATTTGTGATTTTCCCTTTTCTCTGATGTTAAGGTTTTCTTTGGAATCACTCCATAGAGTTTTTAAACCTTTTCTCACATTTCAAATTTTGGTCAGAGAAAGAAAACAGTTTCTCTCTGAAAAGAGGGAGTGAATCTTTGTGGCTTAAACAAAGATGAGTAAGATTTAAAATTGGCTACATTCTGAGGCTCTGTTCAACTGACAAAACTAAACTTTCTTTTTAAGTGACCAAAATACTAAGAGGTCCTCTATGAGAATAAGTTCTGAAGACAAGAGACACTGTTCCACCTAACTGAAAGACTTAGTCACCTTAAGTGACTAAGTTCTTACGGAAGTATTGGAGCTTATCACTTACAATGAAATGGTCTTACAGAAAGTTCATTAACAAAAGAGAAACAAAATAGATAGACTGCTAGCTAATAAAGAAGAAAACACAGAAGAATCAAATAGATGCAATAAAAAATGATAAAGGGCATATCACCACCAATCCCACAGAAATACAAACTACCATCAGAGCATACTATAAACACCTCTATGCAAATAAACCAAAAAATCTAGAAGAAATGGATAAATTACTGGACATTTATACACTATCCAAAGACTAAACCAGGAAGAAGTCAAATTCCTGAATAGACCAATAACAGGGTCTGAAATTGAGGCAGCAATTGACACTCTACCAACCAAAATAAGTCTAGAACCAGACAGCCTCACAGCCGAATTTTAATAGAGGTACAAAGAGGAGCTGGTACCATTCCTTCTGAAACTATTCCAAACAATAGAAAAAGAAGAAATTATCCCTACCTCATTTTATGAGACCAACATCATCCTGATACCAAAACCTGGCAGACACACAACTAAAAAAGAAAATTTCAGGCCAATATCCTTGATGAACATCAAGGCAAATATCTTCAATAAAATACTGGCACACTGAATGCAATAGCATATCAAAAAGCTTACCCATCATGATCAAGTTGGCTTCATCCCTGGGATGCAAGGCTGGTTCAACATACACAAATCAATAAACATAATCCATCACATAAATAGAACAAAAGATAAAAACCACATGATTATCTCAACAGATGCAGAAAAGACCTTTGACAAAATTCAGTAGCCCTTCATGCTAAAAACTCTCAATAAACTAGGTATTGATGGAACATATCTCTAAATAATAAGAGCTATTTATGACAAACCCACAGCCAATATTATACTGAATGGGCAAAAGCTGGAAGCATTCCCTTTGAAAATTGGCACAAGACAAGGATGCCCTCTCTCACCACTCTTATTCAACACAGTATTGGAAGTTCTGGCCAGAGCAATCAAGCAAGAAAAAGAAATAAAGGATATTCAATTAGTAAAAGAGGAAGTCAAATTGTCTCTATATGCAGACAACATGATTGTGTATTTAGAAGACCCCATCGTCTCAGCCCAAAATGTCTGTAAACTGATAAGCAACTTCAGCAAAGTCTCAGGATACAAAATCAATGTGCAAAAATCACAGGCATTCCTATATACAATAACAGACTAACAGAGAACCAAATCATGAGTGAACTCCCATTCACAATTGTTACAAAGAGAAAAAAATACCTAGGAATACAACAAACAAGGGATGTAAAGGACCTCTCCAAGGAGAACTTTAAACCCCTGCTCAAGGAAATAAGAGGACAAAACAGATAGAAAAACATTCCATGCTCATAGTTAGGAAGAATCAATATTGTCAAAATGCCCATATTGCCCAAAGTAATTTATAGATTAAATGCTATCCCCATCAAGATGCCACTGAATTTCTTCACAGAATTGGAAAAAACCACCTTAATCTTCATATGGAACCAGAAAAGAGTCTGCATAGCCAAGACAATCCTAAGCAAAAAAAAAAAAAAAAAAAAAAAAAAAAAAAAAAAATGATGGAAGTATTATGCTACATGAAATCAAAAAAAAATAAAAGGATACAGTAAAAAAAAAAACATGATACTGGTACCAAAACAGAGATATAGATCGATGGAACAAAATAGAGGCCTCAGAAATAATGCCACATATCTACAACCATTTGATCTTTGACAAACCTGACAAAAATGAGGAATGGGGAAAGGTTTCCCTATTTAATAAATGGTATTGTGAAAACTGGCTAGTCAAAGGCAGAAAGCTGAAACTGGATCCCTTCTTTATACCTTATACAAAAATTAACTTAAGATGGCTTAAAGATTTAAACATAAGACCTAAAATTACAAAAACCCTAGGAGAAAACCTAGGCAATACCATTCAGGACATAGGCATGGGCAAGGACTTCATGACTAATATACCAAAAGCAATTGCAACAGAAGGCAAAATAGACAAATGAGAGCTAATTAAACTAAAAAGCTTCTGCACAGCAAAACTATCATTAGAGTGAACAGGCAACCAACAGAATGGGAGACAATTTTTGCAATCTACCCATCTGACTAACAGCTTGCAATCTACCCATCTGACTAATGGCTAATAGCCAGAATCTACAAAGAACTTAAGCAAAAAAAAAAAAAATCATAAAGTGGGTGAAGGATATGGACAGACATTTCTCAAAAAAAAAAAAGAGATTTATGCAGCCAGCAAACATATGAAAAAAAGTTCATTATCACTGGTTTTAGAGAAATGCAAATCAAAACCGCAGTGCGATACCACCTCATGCCACTTAGAGTAGTGATCATTAAAAAATCAGGAGACAACAGATGCTGGAGAGGATGTGGAGAAATAGGAATGCTTTTATACTGTAGGTGGAAGTCTAAATTACTTCAACCATTGTGGAAGACAGTGTGGTGATTCCTCGTGGATCTAGAACTAGAAATACCATTTGACCCAGTAATCCCATTATTGGTTACACACCAAAGGATTATAAATTACTACAAAAACACATGCACACATGTTTATTGTGGCATCGCAATAGCAAAGACTTGGAACCAACCCAAATGCCCATTGTGATAGACTGGATAAAGAAAATGTGGCACATATACACCATGGAATATAATGCAGACACAAAAAAGGATGAGTTTATGTCCTTGCAGGGACATGGATAAAGCAGGAAACCATCAATCTCAGCAAACTGACACAAGAACAGAAAAGCAAATACTGCATGTTCTCACTCATAAGAGTGTGTTGAACAATGAGAACACATGGACACAGGGAGAACATCTGTTGTGGGGTGGGAGGCTAGGGGAGGAATAGCATTAGGAGAAATACCTAATGTAGATGATGGGGTAATGCACGCAGCAAACCACCATGACACATGTATAACTATAACCTTGGCAATGCACAATCCTCAAAATAGATTATTATGTATATATGTTTGTTATATGTATAACAAACCTGCATGTACCCTGGAACTTAAAGTATAATAAAAAAATTAAAAAATTAAAAAACAGAATACCTTTCTTAATCTTGTAGGCACACCTAAAGGCTGATCACCTAGTACCTTAAGCATCCATGTTTCCTGGGACCATAAAGGCACATAAAAAGAAAGAAGTTACTCCAAGGTGAAATATTGAGCAGCTATTCTGATAAGCAGCACACTTAATCCAAAGAAACTCCCATTATGTCTTTTTGGTCATTCAAAAGGAAAGTCTAAATTATGGGCAATCATACTTCTAAAACTGAATCTTCTTCCTTGAGGAGAGAGCCATCATTGGAAACACGAGCTGGATTCCTGTTAAATACTCATAGCACCTTGTCATGCATATAAGATCAGAAAAAATGATCTCATATAAATCTCAAAGACCCCAAATTACATTGGCCACAAAGGGGTCCTTTGAAATAAGTGAATTAGTTTATCTGTGTGCTCAATGAGAAAAAAAAAAAAACTCTAAAATAAAACAAGATAACTGGAGGAGCTATTTTCAATGGTACTTGAAAGCATTTAAAAGAGGTTCTGATAAAGTCATTTATTTGGAAGAGGAAAAGGCTGTCTAAAACAACTTCTGAATTGAAAAAGGCTACCAAAATTCCTCCTCCTTGTTTGTCTTCTCCTCTTTTGTTAGAATTTCCTTGTCTACATTTACCTCCCCTTTCTCCTCTTCCTTCTTCTGCGGTTCTGGCTCCATTTCAGCAACATCCTATGTCCAGCAGAGGAGAACCTGCCTTGGTTTATCAGCTATGGCTAAAAGTAGAACCCAAAGGTATCATTAAAGAATTGTTGGATCTGTTTTAGAATTTTAGTGGATTTTCTAAAAAATTCAAATTCAACATTCAAACTTGTTACCCCAGATTCTCTGATTTTTTTCAATTGGTTCACATATTAATGTCAGACAACAAAGCCAAGGATTGGATAGTGTTAGAGACAGAATGCTTTTCCACAAGGAAAAAATAGCATTTAGACAAAAAGTTTTCTTAGCAAGGCAATTTTACTTTCCATAGAAAGGGTGTTCCCGTTAGTCATCTTGCCATGAGAGTACAATGAACAAAGGAAAGGCAGGCATATTTATTCCTTACACATTGGGTCCTTACTGCTGCGTCCAATCTCCGTTGGTTGGAGCCAGACCTCACAATCAAAACTGAACCCAATTTGCTAACAACTTAAAAGTTTTCTAAATAGGTAATGGCAACGGAGAACAAAGGAAAAGAGGAAGTCCAAATAAGGAAGGGGCATAGGCTGCAAGCTGGGATATGCCTGTGAGCACGCCCAGCACAGATATCTTGGTTAAAGTACAAGGACATAGAATGTACTACATGTCTGTGAGCATGTCTAATAGTTACATAGGATAGGGCTTAACAAAGAGTTATTAGCAAAAGGCAAGAAGGCTTTAAAAAGAGTTAACCTTTAAAACAAACTATTATTTCTAACATTTATTATTGTTATTCTTTAACAAGAAGGGAAATTTTAAGAGGAACTCCTTTGCTTTCTACAGATAGCAAAGGCAAACTGCAGGAATATTATAGAAGACTTCTAAGAATTTTCTGAAACAAACTGTGAATGGGCCCACAATACTTTCCAATCTTTACTAGATGTTATCCCATTAGTTTTCCAAAGAGTAGTGATTAAAATAAAAAACAACAATGACGACACAATCTTGATGAGCTTGTAATGTCACACTGTGAAAGATTTGAAAAATTATTTAAACAATATTCAGGCCTATTAGAAGAAAAGTATGGTAATCACTAAAATTATAATTTCCTTAACTCAAACTTTATAAGTAGATTAGATTAAGAATTTTAAGTAGATTAGATTACAAATAATTAAGAGACAGGGCCTCAGTTGAGCTACTTCTTAAGCTCATGATCTAATTAATTTTGCTGATCAGTGGCCTGTACTCTAACCAAGCAAGAAAAAGAAAAAGAAAACTAAACAGAAAGGAAAAACAAATAAGATCATGAGCTTACCACTAAATTGGTCAACCCATTTGTAAGCCCTAAACATCCTAATAAGTTCTAAAACCAACCCAACCTCCCACTTTGCAATTACTGCAAAAGGCCTGGCCATTTTTAAAAGAATTGTAGAAGATTAAAGTGTAAAGAACAGTTACAGGCCAAAGTAAAAGAATAATAGAGATACTCTGAGAACTTCAAAGGTACTAATACCTTAGAGGAAATGAAAATTAATTTAAATGAAGGACAAACATATGCTATTATTGACACTGAAGCTGCATTATCAGTGGTAAATCCCACCTTATTGTAAGGTCCCATTCCTCAGAGCAAAAAAACAATACAAATGGTAGGTATAACAAATACTCCTATATAAGTATATACATCTAAATCTATTGTTTTACAGTTGGGTCCTCTACAAGGAACACGTTTTCCTTTTGGTTCCTTCGGCCTTCATTCATTTGATAGGAAAAGACTTTTTATAATTATACAATATCCACATCTCTTTCTCTCTAAATGGGAAATGTATTTAGAATTAAAAGATAAAACAGAATTACTGGGATCAAAAACTTTTTCAAAATTTGATCCTTTTAATTTACAAATTGCAATTCATATTGTCATGGAGGAAATAAAATTGTTAAATAATAAACTGCAAGACTAGCTAAATATAGTGCCTGATTAGTCATGCTCAAAATCTGCTACGGATATTGGGAAAATTATCTTGACCACACAAATTAAGATTTAAATAATCCATCAAAACCTCTTTCGAATCTTAAGCAATACTTTCTAAGATTAGAGGCCTCAAAAGGAATAAGATCTATAATTTTGGATTATAAAAAGAGGCTTGATTTTTCCTTGTACAAGCCCATGTAGCAGTCCAGTCATCCTCATAAGAACACCAAATTGTAGATGACAGAGATTTGTACAGGATTTGAGGGCAATTAGTAACACAGTCATTTCTCTACATATAGTGGTACGAAACCCCCATATGTTGTTAACTGCTATCCCAACTGAAGGCGAGAGCTTTACTATAACAGACCTATGTAGCACATTCTTTGGCATTTCTGTGGGTAGAAATAGACAATTCCTCTTTGCCTTACTTGAGAAGACAAACAATACACATGGACAGTCGTGCCTCAGGGAAATACTGACAGCCCAGCTTATTTTTTACAAATATTAAAAGCAGGTCTTCCACATGTTGACACCCCTAAGAAATCCACTTTGATGCAGTATGTAGATGTTTTACTTCTTATCTCAGGGAATAAACCAGCCTTCAAAGAGGATGAAATTTATTTGTTACAACAATTAGCTTCAAAGGGAAAAAAACAATTAAGATATTTAGGTAATCTAATTCCAAAGGAAAAACTTCTTATCAATCTAGATGGAAGAGAAGGTATATTCACCTTTCCTACCACAAAAACTAAGAAACAACGGAGAGGATTTTGGAGTTGGCAGGATACTGCAGAAACTGGATTCCAAACTTCCTTAAAAGTTCAACCTTGATACCTTGTTTTAAAATAAGATAAGCCATATCCCCTTACATGGACAGGAGAAAATAAGTTGACATTTGAAGAAACCAAAAAGAGTCTCATAGATGCCCCGGTGTTAGGTCACCCAGATTATAATATTTCATTTTCATTCTTCATGAAAACCACAGAAATGCCTTAGATGTATGGAGATCAAAGCAGATGTGTAAAAGACTATAGTCAACAACTGGACTCTGTGGCCAAACAATTACCACCTTGCCTGAGAGCAGTAACTGCCACTGCGCTGTTAGTAAGAGCAACCAAAGAGATAGTGGTGGCATCTCCTCTCACTGTCTGTTCCATATTCCGTGGAAGTGCTTCTAAACTTACACCACACTCAGCACTATTCAGTGAATAGATTGGCTTCCTATGGAGCTCTTTTTTCTGCTTTCCATAATACAATCTTCAGATATAATAATCTCAATCCTGCCACTTTTCAGTCCTGTCTTCAGATAAAGTATCATATGATTGCAATATCTTTACCAACTAGCTTCTCTCTCCCAGAATGGATCTGCAAGAAACCCCCCACCCCTCAGTAATGCCAATGCTATTTGGTTTACAGATGGATCTTACTTAAAGGATGAATCAAGAATCTATTATACAAGTTGTGGTATCATACTTTTGATTGAAAAAAAAAAAAGGAAAGTGCTTATATTCCAGGAATGACTTTGGCTCAACAAGCAGAATTAATAGCATGAATTACAACCTGTCAGTTGGCAAAATGAATAACAACTAATATTTATACAGATAGCAGATATGCTTTCAGAGTAGCTCATGGTGGAAACAAAGAAGATTTTAAAATTCTTCTGATCAACCTTTAAAAAATGATGTTCTTGTTTCCAAAATCACTAGCCATTATCAAAATTCCAGGCTGTTCAAAGTCAGACACTCCAGAAAGTAAAGGAAATAAATTAGCAGATAGTATAGCAGTAAGGGTCACCCTAAATGTATGTGAACAATTAACCTCTTTTAGCTTTTAAGGAATCACTTGATTTGATATAAAATTAGCTCAAATCATAACTCCAAAAACAGAATAAGAAAGTTGGGAAACAAAAGGGAAAAAGTACTCCTCCAAAGCTGGGTTATGGCATGGACCAAATCGTCTATTTACACTTCCAACTTAATTACAATCATCTTTCTTAACTTATGTACATGATCTAACTCCTTGGTGGCCCAATGAGATGACTGCCTGGGAAAAAAACAATATTATTGAAAACCTTCGCCAACTATTGCTCATTAGGTATACAATCACTCTGATAGCTACCCAAAACAATCCCGGGAAATCTTTACACAGTTCTCAATGTCATTTTCCTTTATCAGAAGACCTTTTTGAGTTATAGCAAGTAGGTTTTGTTCAGCTACCACCATTACGAGGGTACAAGTATGTTCTAGTGATGGTTTGTATGTTCTCTTATTTAATAGAGCATTTCCTCCAGAAGATTAGCCTTAGCAGTAAGTAAAATTATTTCAGAGAAAATTATTCTAACTTGGAAAGTTTCTCTAGAACTTTATAGCAACAGAGATACTCATTTCACTGGACAGATCATCTTGTCAGTATGCAAAATTTGACCCATTATCCAATATCTCCATTATGCCTGTCACTCCCAGTCTAGTGGAAAGCATAAACTGAGTAATCAAAACTCAATTGACAAAATTAACTGAGGCTTTTAAAATTCCTTGGCCAAAGGCTCTTCATCAGTTTGGCTTAACCTAATATTGACCCCTGTTAGTAAATACCAACTGTCTCCATTTGAAATTATATCATACAGACCTATAAAACTGTCTCTAAGAAACTGTGAATCTGATATTAAAAAGGACATGTTGTACAATTTTAGTGGCCTTATAACAAACTATAATTCAGTAAAAGACTTTCCACAGTGAGTTCCTGGGAGACAAAAAAAAAACTCAAGGACCACAGACTTTAGCCAAGAGAGTGTCTATTAGAAATTGGCATCTTTTAAAGGACTCTCCAACCAAGGTGAAAGGGACCTTATCAGGTACTCCTTGAAATTAACCCTTGTGCCAGAAAACTAAAAGGAATTGTTTCCTGGATATACATCATTCACTTAAAGAAAGCTACTTTGGCTTTGCCAATTTGGACTTCATGTCAAACTGGTGATTTACAATTGAAATTCTCCATAACCAACAAAGATCAAAAGAAGATGGCATCTGAGGTAATCAGCCTTCCAAAGACACCAGACCAGGCCTATATCCAAATGAACACTTTAGTAATAATTCACACCTAAGGAAGGTCTTCATTTATAAATTTCCGCTAAACTTCTTTCTTTTCATCTCAAATTCTTATATTTTATTGCTACTATCACCAGCTGTTGACCATAGAGCAAACTACTTCTTGCAATGGGCTCAGGACTATGGTAATAGATTACAAAAATCAAAATAAAAAACACACACATGCACACAAGAAAAAACATTTGTTGGCTACACAGTGTCATGCCTCTTTCTGATAGTTCTGTCCTACCATCATGGTATCTCCTCTCCAAGGACAAGATTGGATAGAATATCAGAAATATATCACTATTTCTCAAGAACAATCATTGATGCCTCACACTAGTATAACTAAGGATGGTGTGCATCACTGGAAGATTGATATTACTTTACAAAGCAAAAAGCATAGAAAAAGAGTTTTGAAAAAACAACAATAACAGAAAAACAACAACAAAGAAAGCCCCTTATTAACATTGGCACTGCCCCAAATGAGGAATGAAACAATGACAGTATCCCAACTGAGAGATAAGACAACTCAATTTCAGGATGGCATAACACAAATTTGGGACAGTTTTATCTGACTTACCCACTCCTTTGGCTAGTCAGTTATGTTGTGAACAGATAAGTCATACTGAGGATATCTCATTCGACAGCACCAGAGATATGGGATGGATACCCAAAGAACAATGTACCCATATCATTATACTACAAAGTACTGATTGGCATGCCACCGAATGGGCACAACGACTGGGTTTTTATTGGTTAGCTCCAAATAAAATGTCTTGGCTATGCAGCACTACTGCATGACCATGGTTACCACCAGCATGGTTAGGATGATGTTCTCTGAGTTATGTTTGACACAAGGTTGAGTAGTTCATACCCTGTCAACATCTACAAATTTTCCTCATTCACAATCTCACTGGGCGAATTCTGTATTTCATTGGTATGATCATTCAGCTTCCATCTTCATAACTACACCTAGGCATTAATGTCATTTACCATAAAGAAGCCCTAACCAATTATATACAAATGATAGCTACCTGGGTATTTTGTTATTAAACAATAAAGTCATCTTATGAGAAAAAGCTATATTACAGAACCATCTGACTTCAGAAATACTGCAGCCCAAGGGGAAACTTGCATGATCATAAAAACTGAGTGCTACATCTATATACCAGACAAATCAGATAATATTATTAAATTAATGACTGATGTGAAACCCCAAATGAATAACCTTTTGAATCCAACACTTGTCTCTAAACAATTGGCCAAGCTGATGGTTTGGATCTTGGGGAACTTGGTGGCAAAAACTGTTACTTACTCTAGGAATTATAATTATTTGTTGTGTTTTGTTGTTTTTGTCTTCATTTCTCCTGCAGCATCTCTTTGCAATGGAGTAAATAAATGCATGGCCAAAAAAACTAAAATAATGGTTGCTCAAAGAATTGCATTAATTAGAGATGTAGCTGTTTAGCCTTTCTTAAGTCACAAAATCACTTTCTTTATGTTGCCTTAAATTTGGTCTGTACTTTATCAACTTATAGCCTGTCTAATTCCCCCTCATTACCAGACAAGATATTTTTAGGAATAAGCCTTCCTAGTGATGTGGGGCTAAACTCTTGACTGTAAAAGAAGCAAAAACTATTGAGTTCTGACTAAATAAAAAGGGAAATGTAAAAATAAACTTTAAAAGTTGTTGAAAATTCCAAACACTTTAAGCCTTGAGAGAGATTGACTGTGATCTCAGTCACGTCACATGTAGTTGTAACTTCTGTTTCTTAGATTATGGATTGGCTCCATTCCCTTCATTTTTGTTCTGTAAATGAGAGACCAGAGACCAGACATCCTCCCCATTCTATCACTAATATTTGTTATAGATCAACTGTTTCCTTTACTGTCCTGTACCTAACTCAGACTGATGGCACAAAAGACCCCCCTCTTGGTTATATCCTCACTGTGGAATGTTAAATATATCTTTTCCAAAATAAAAAGACCCCTCTGACTAATCAAATTACTGAAACTACATATTAAGTCTTATATAGAAAGATGCCGAAATTCTGTTAAGCTTCCCAAACCTTATCTATATAAACAACCCCAAACTTCTACAGTTCAGAGCACTGACTTTCATTCTGTGGAATATGTGCTTCCTGGACAGCCATTCTCAAACTCTGTGTTCAATAAATCAACTATCTTTAAACTAGATTCTGACCCTATTGACTATTTTTGGTCGACAGGATTTCTAGAACCACATCTTCAACCCTAGAATGACTTTGGATATATTAAATTCCTTGAATGCTAAATTTTATCATGTAGAAAATATAGGAGTTAATATAAACACTTTTTAAAATATATTGCATATTGAAGGGATCAATCTGTTTAAAGATGTTTACTGTGTACACATATTAGGCACAATAGTACAGTAACAAATTAGGCTACTTTTCTTTCCTATTTTTTGCCCTTCAGCAAATCACAGTCTGGTGGGGGAGACTCACCCATACACAAATCACTATAATAGAGTGAGAAACATTAAGCACATGCACAGATAGATTCCCAAACATTGATACCTGCCCAAATTGTTATACTACAGTGGAGAGCATCATTACAGAGTCATAAACACTAAGTTACAGCAACTAAGGGAAAGATTAATCCTATCTGTGTGAAGGGCTATGAATGCTTTATAGAAGTATTGATTTGTAATGACAGTCTTGCAAATTCATAGAATTCTGTCAACTAGTGAGAAAGGACAAAAACAAATGTCTCCTTTTTGTCATTTTTTTCTTACCTTAATTTTTTAATGTTTTAAATATTTTGAAAGTGCTCAGCATGTTGAAGTTTTCATATAAAGAAAACCCAAAATATTTCACCCCAAAATATACTTCTTTGACATACTTCCAAGATGGCTATTTGGAGGGCCTGCAGACAAAAATAGCCCTGAAAAGCTGCCTTTTGTGGAGGAGATTGCATCTGTAGAGGAAAAATCTACTATAGTAAAATAAAGAGCCAGGCTTTCTCTGAGGTCTTCCCCCTTATCTAGATCTAGGAAATATGAACACAACCACAGATTTCTATCTATTTTTTCTGAGAGCTGCTACCTGTGAGGTTTCATCTGTATAACCACGTTTGCCAAATGCCTTTCTTTCTCCCTTTCATACCCTGTCTTGCCAAGCTCCACGCCCTTATTCGTTCTCTAACTTCATATGATATAAAAGCATCAACCATCTGGACCTTTCCTCTTTGAGTTTTCGTATCTTATCTTATGCCCATGACCACATGTGCATGTTAATAAATTTTGTATGCCTTTTCTTATATTAATCTGCCTTTTATCAATTGAGTTTTAGTGAACCTTGAGATGGCTAAGGGGAAGATTTCCTTTGGCTTATACAAATAGCTCTAAGTTATACTTAGAGTCATTTAGATTTTGTACCCTTGAGAGTAGAGAGCTACTTTGGGTCACACTGCCCTTATAAAGATAATAGGACTTTTAACTATATTCAGATCACAGCATGTTTCTCTTCTTATCAACGTGGAATTTAGATAAGGTAGAGGTTAAAACTCTGATTTGCACTAGCTATGAGGTAGATTTAGGATTGGACTGCCTTTAGTATTTTTAACAGAATGCTTCCAAACAGGAAATACAATTTATGTTTAAAATAAAGCAATGTTCCTAAAAGTTGCCCTTTAGGTTATGCTAGTCATAGAAAAAATGTAAAATTTCTGTGTGACCTCACCTTCTCATTCACATTCACAAAGAAGATATTGCCCAGAGTCGGAGTATTTCATGGTGATTTAGCATCCTTTAAATAGACTCTAACCCCTAGAAATGGAAATCTAGAGCCACTTTGAGGATCAGAGCATGTCTGAGAGTTGCCGTAGTCCAACAGTACTACAGTAAAGCTTATGGCAAACTTGGAAGGAAGCAAAGTCAATTTTGTATAGCCTCTGCCTTTCCTTTGTAAAAGCTCTCTCCCTAATTATCTCTAGTCCCTCTTGCCCTGGAGCATTTATCCTGGCATTCTTCACGTACACACGAATGACTTCTTCTCAGGCTGAGCTCAATTTATTCTCACTAAATTGAAATGATTATGGTTGAAAGCATCCCCTAATAAAAAGTGCACTCTAAAAAATCAGAAAGGCTTTAAAGTCCAAAGGAGGCAATCCCTGATGGTGTGATTTCTGGTACCACAATCAGTAGTTGAAATAGATGTTTTAGATGTGAAAAGGTTCTTAACGATTCCTGATTATTTGTGACATACAGAGCTAATCCCTTTCTGTACTGAAATTTCATGAAATTTTTTCTAATAATATTGTAATATTGTATTATGATGTGTTTGTGTGCCTTGAAGAACTGTGCCAGTCTAGCACAAATGACCAAATATAATGAAATGGTAAACAATTTGGATTTGGAATCAGGTGGGCTTGAAGTAACATATATTAGGGTTCAGATTTTGGCTTCCAGTTAAGAGTTGGGTGGACTTGGTCAAATTTCTCAATATTCCCAAGCTTCTTTCATCTGTAAATAGAAATAGCACTATTTAAATTACAAAATGAGTCCATCTATGCAAAAATCTCAGAGTCATAAACAATAGGTATTTTTTTATGTGTGCTGTAGACTGAATGTTTGTGTCTGTTTAAAATTAATATGCTGAAAGGTAATTCCCAGTGTAATCATTTTCAGAGGTGGAACCTTTTCAAAGGTGATTAGGTCATGAGATGAAGCCCTTCTGATGGGATTAAGGCCCTTATAAAAGAAACTCAGAGACCAAAACATAAAGATGAGTCAACTCATATCGGAAATCAGATTTTCCAGATTCGGGGGTACTCTGTTTATTTCCTTCTCCGTTGCTTTACTGGGCACACTCTTCAAATCCCTTCAATAATTTTCTTAAAATCACTAATGAGAGAAGCCTTCTGTGACATCCCAAAATACATGGACAGGTGGTTGTCCCACTTGATGAAACCACACATACTAGTTCAAGGAAGCTCTTGTCACTGTGTAATAATGTATAATTTTGCTCATCTAGATGCCTCATTGGACCATGTCCTCTTAAAAGGAAAAATGCAACATGTTTCAGGCTGAATTGTCTGAGAACCTGATAGAGGAAGCAAGATGTACATCACTTGTTAAGGAACCATTCTCTGAAGAAAGAATATGAAGAAAGTAGGCTAGGACAGGGAGCTAAGCAACAGTGTCATCTGAGCCTGGAGCCGTCATGCAGACTAGGTCCACAGAGAACTCTGGACAATGAGTTGCACCACGAAATTTCCCCCACTTTGAGCCACTGGCATCCAGGTCAGTCAGCCATTGCCTGAGGGCTGCATGAGGAAGGGCAGTACCCTCACAAGCAGGAACTCCTATTTATTCCACAGCAATTGTCTTGAGGAGAGAGTAGCTGTGAATCCTTGGCAGTCATCACTACAGTGATGGAGGATGAGTGTGATGGCTCAGAGAAGGAGATCTAGCCAGAACAATGACTTCTAAACTTACCAGTCTTGATGTCCTAACATCTGCTTTCTTGTTTATGTAGTGAATGGTTAAAACAGTTCCTCTATCATTAAATGAATTCTCAGACTATGTCTATGAACAAAGTGCTGTACCATGTATTGAAGGAGATACAAAAATGAAACCTTCACCTCAAGCATTTGAAGTGAATGCTGAACTAGGTAGGGGGGATGAGGAAAGGAGGAGGTGTGAGACAAAGTCGCTAACACACAAAATAAGACAGAATATGACAACTTTTACAAGACAGATACGTAGATTTTTGGGAAACTACAAATAAGTTGTAAATCCCAACTCAAAGTAATCAGGAAGCACTTCAGGGAAGAAATGGAACTTGTAATCTTTGTGAATACATTGATTCCATTCCTAGGAAAGAAAGAAGTATATATTTCAATTGGAAAGAGCTGTATCAGAGACAGAAATTTCTAAGTTGGGGGAAAAGAAGAGGCTGTTTTGCTGCTGCATAGAGTACATACAATAGTGTATACATTTCATAGCGGAAGAGTAGTGAACATGGCTAGGAAGATTATTAGGGGTGTAAATGTGTAAGGTGTTGAGTGCCTAGCAGAGAAGTTTAATTTTTACTCTGTAGACAATGAAAAGTCACTGGAAATTTTTCAACATGGAACCGAGGTTAACAGTAAAGAGCTTTAGTTTTAACCTCGCAATACTATTGCAGGATGGTTTAGATTGAGGAGGTAATAGGGGTGGAATTATAATGCAGCCTTGAAACATGTTTTGAAATTAAATGCTTCAATCTCTCTGCTTCTACATTTAAAGTTGCATTTTTTCAAATATTTAGTCTATGGCATTCCTTTTAAAGATTAAGTGAAGAAATAGGTTTTCCAAACACTGTATTTTTAGGTCATATGTAAATTTTCTTTGTTGAAGTGGATTTTTAGAAAAAAGTACAATATATTCGAATTATAAAGTATTTCTGACCCCTAATATATCATAATCAAATGCTGACAGTATATGGACTCTTCACTATTTCTTTCTGAATGTTAAAATATAACCAGTGGTAATTTGACTTATTTTATCTTAATTAGACAAATAATCATTAATTATAACAAATATTTATTTAGAGTTTCTTGGTCCTTGTCTCAAGAAGGGACAGTGAGGAATCAAAGAAATTATAATGCTCAAGCCTCAAAAGAAAAAGAGTTTCTGGGCCCATTCTATGTACCAGGCTTGGTGTTATAGAGATGCTTGCACGTACAGTCTGCATATTTAGTAAATGCTCTCATTTTTATTCATAAGTAAATAACCTACATTTATATACCCAGAAAGTGTGAGTCAAAATTCAAACCTTGATTGAATTACAAATCCAAAGCCCCTTCTGTATATCTATTGGTATATGTGGCATAACAGCCATACAAGTGGTACATCTATTAACAGACATAGATATTCACATGCAAAGACCAGTAAGAACATATGGTAGCAATCAATAAAGGGCAGGGGAATAGCGACAGAAAATAACTGCAAATGTACAACACCTGTAAATGTTGAGATATACATAACACACTCTCTCCTTTTCCATAGTGCAGTTCTAATTTCCACCTCAGCCCCCACAACCTCTTGCACCCCAGTGATCGGGAGATAGTTCAGAACCATATCAGCTTTACAGACAATACATGAAAGACAGATAATGGGTAGACTGAATGCTTTATATCATAATTAGTAGTTAGAGATACTTGGGATTTTTACATATGTTTTAGACATCAATTTGCATAATTGTCTTCATTTCTCAGTTAAAATATGTACATTAATTACATAATAGTATAATTAATTTAATATTAAGATGTATTCAAATAAATACATTTATTTCGTAAGTCAGAATTTTGCCTAGAAAGAATTTATTATTGCTAATGCTCACAAAGCTTTCCAACCTTAGGTTTTATAGTTGTTATTTTCAGTGAGAAAACTGAAATTGCAAGAGGTTAAGTAACTTGCTCAAGGGCATACATTACTAGTTTAGAATGATCACCATTGCCTGAGCATGGTGACTCATGCTTATAATCCCAGCACTTTGGGAGGCCGATGCAGGTGGATCACCTGAGGTCAGGAGTTCGAGACCAGCCTGGCCAAAATGTTAAGATCCCCATTTCTACTAAAAGCACAAAAAATTAGCCAGGCAAGGTGACACATGCCTTTAGTCCCAGCTACTCAGGGGGCTGAGGCAAGAGAATTGCTTGAACTTTGGAGGTGGAGGTTGTAGTGAGCTGCGATTGTGCCACTGCACTCCAGCCTGGGTGACAGAGACTCCATTTCCAAAAATAAAAATAAACAATAAAAAAGAATTATCTCTATTGTCCAGGTCTTTGTGACAGGATATTAGCTTTAAGGAGCCCGTTATCTATTTGTAGAAATACACTTAAATTAAAAATTACTGATAATAATGAAAACAGTATGCATGTTTCAATGACCAGAGAGAATAGTCATTGCATCAGTTTCCTATTACTACTGTAATGAACTATTATAAAGGGCAGGAGAACAGTGACAGAAAATAACTGCAAATGTATAATACCTGTAAATGTTGAGATATATGTAACACACTCCCTCCCTTTCAGTTCCAATTTCCTTGGTGACTTAAAATAACAGAAATTTATTTTCTTGCAATTCTGAAGGTTAGAAGAACAGAAAATCAAACATCACATGTTCCCACTTATAGGTAGGTGTTGAACAATGAGAACACGTGGACGCAGAGAGGGGAGCATCACACACTGGGGTCTGTTGGGGGGTTCGTGGGGGATAGTGAGAGGGAAGGTGGGGAGGGATAACGTGGGGAGAAATGTCAGGTATAGGTGATGGGGGGATGGTGGCAGCAAACCACCTTGCCATGAATGTACCTATACAACAATCTTACATGATCTGTACATGTACCCCAGAATCTAAAGAACAATAAAAAAAAGGAAGTTCAAAATGGATCTCACTAGGTTAAAATTAAGTTGTACACAGTGCTGTTGTCTCCCTTCTGTAGGTTTAGAGGACAGTCCTTTATGTTCCCTTTTCCTGCTTTTAGAAACTGCCTGCATTCCTTGGTTCAAGGCCCCCTTCCACCTTCAAAGCCAGCAGTGGCTGAGCCAGTCTTTCTCACTCTATATTACTCTGATTCTCATTCTTCTGCCTCACTTTTTTACCTTTAAAGGACTCATGTGATTACACTGGGCCCAACCACATCATCCAGGATAATCTTATACTAAGATTTTTAACTCACATCTGCAAAGTCTCATTTGCAGTAAAAGATAACATATTTACAGGTCCCAGGGATTTTGACATGGACTATTTGTTCCCATTGCCCTACCTGCCACGATCAGAAAAAGTTTTTTTGAGGAAAATGAAATCTAGAACTTGGCCTTAAACATTAGACAGTTAGGATCAGGACATTATCATCAGGGACACCAATATAAATACAAGATCTGGGAGGGAGTGGCATATAATGGCACATGCGTGGAGCCGGGACCACTGTCTCATCTATCCACTCACTAGTTTTGTAACCTCAGTTAAGTTAGCTGAATTTTCAAACCTTGGTTTCCTCATCTGTGAAATGACTCATGGAACCACATGGTCTCTGTGGCTTCTTTTCCCAACCATATGAATACATATTTACATTTTAAAAAACATGGATCGGCTAAGTTCAAGCAGTATTTATCAAGACTCCAGAGAGTTCACAGCAGCACCCAAGCATGAGATCGAAATTATGCACCTTGTGTTTCACTTAATCAAAGTCCTGAATTTCTTTGTTGCTAGGGCCAGACATTTTAATTTTCAGCTTTACTCATGTTGAAAAAAAAAATGAAGTTATTTTATACATTTGCTATTCATTCTTGTTCTATCATTTCTGATTTTATGGAACTTTTATTTAGTCTTTCATAACTTTTTAATATTGTATTTACGTCTTAAAAAGTATTTATAAAATGTTTGTATTATTAAAATAAAGTATAGGAAAAGATACAGAAACTGTGCATTGCTTATATTTATTAGTATTATTTGTCATCTCTCTGATTTTGTTTATGTTGTACTATTCATTTATGTGAAGTAATTTTCATGTCAAAGTCTACTTCACAAAAGCAAATGTATTTATAATCTAAATTCAAAGTCAACCCCTAGGCTTACCACAGGCCTGCAATTTTACTGTTAGTGCCACCCCTTTAAATTAACATATATATCTTTTCTTCTGTAAACTCCTATAAGAAGTCAATCATTGGCCGGGCGTGGTGACTCACGCCTGTAATCCCAGCATTTTGGGAGGCCGAAATGGGAGGATAACGTGAGGTCAGGAGTTCGAGACCAACCTGGCCAATCTGGTGAAACCCCATCTCTACTAAAAAAATAAATAAATAAATAAATACAAAAAGGTGTGATGGCAGGGGCCTGTAATCCCAGCTATTTGGGAGGCGGAGGCAGAAGAATTGCTTGAACCCAAAAGGCGGAGTTTGCAGTGAGCAGAGATAGTACCACTGCACTCCAGTCTGGGCGACACAACGAGACTGCCTCAAAACAACAACAAAAAGTCAATCATTTTGCCTTGTGAGAAGAAGCATATTGCTGAATATTATCATAAATATATTAGGAAAGAAGAGAAAGCAGGCCCTGAGCAAACAGGTCCAATAATTTCCACATTTTAGACATAAATAAAGTTAAGGAATAGGAATATACTGAATCCCTGTAATGTCACTCACACTGACTTCCTGTTTGTTCTCTAGACAATACTCTAGTCTTTACCCCTTCTATTTCTACCTAGGATCCTGCATCCAAATGCCTTTTGCAATCCATCCCATGTTTTACACTGCATGTGTCATCACCCCGCTCCAAAGCTTCTGCTTGTCTCTATTACACATGAGACAAAATTCAAAGCCTTCCACAGCATGGACTCTACCTAACTTTTTAGTATTAACGCCCTTTTTTAAAACAGATTCTCTATTGTTGCCAAACATGTCTATTCATGGTTCCTTGAACATACATACCCCATTCTTCCTTTACTCAAAGTAGTTTTCTTGCCAGGAAAGTCTTAACTTCTTCTTCTTCCTAAATCCTATCTGTCTAGTTTTGCCAGAGATCTTTTTTTATTTCCCCAGATTTTGTGGGTTGACACTTTCCTAAATTCCATGACACTTAGTGTCTATGCTCTACATTTGTCACAGAGCGGCCATACATTTGCTTTTTAAATGTAGGTTAATATTCTTAAGGTAAATATCTTATCTATTCAGTTACATTCTAAATCCTTTAAAATTAGGGACTGTACCATATCCTCATACTGTCAGTATTCCCAACCCATTGCACTTGGCCTTATTTATAAATGGCTCTAGTAGATGTTTGTGGATGATTATGATGACTATTTTATGTTTTGGTTTAAGAATCTAATATATATATATATAAAGCCTGCTGGTATTTGGTTATTTGCACATAATAGAGATATGGTCAGGAGGCACGGGGGATATAGGATAGTTCAGAAGCTGTAAGATTGATGGAATTACCATGATAAAAACCATAACTTTTAACATGCAAGTCAAGATTCTGAAACCAGCCCATTGCAAGAGTTAAATGCAGCTGGGTACAGTGGCTCACACATGTAATCCCAGCACTTTGGGAAGCAAACCAGGCAGATCACTTGAGACCAGGAGTTTGAGACCAGCCTGGCCAACATGGAGAAACCCTGTCTCTACTAAAAAGGTAAAAATTAGCTAGGTGTGGTGGTGAGAACTTGTAATCCTAGCTACTCAGGAGGCTGAGGTAGAAGAATTGCTTAAACTGGAAGGTGGAGGTTGCAGTGAGCCGAGGTTGCACCACTGCACTCCAGCCTGGGAGACAGAGTGAGATACCATCTCCAAAAAAAAAGAAAAGAGTTAAATGCATGGGTATAATAAGTAGTAGTTGGTGGCTCAGATTCTTCCAAATATTGTCATGTATATTTTAAAAATTAAGTACATTAACTATATTTTAAAAATTACATTGGAAGAAACTTCTAGATAAAATTCCAAGGGATAAAGCCAACCACCCTCTGCATTACTGCAACAATTTAAAAGTTGTAATATATCATATTTACTATAGTTCTTGTATCACCAAAAATGATCATGCAGTTCAGGATATATACTACTTTTCTAAGCAGGTTCTGTTTTTTGTTTATCTTGAAATGATTCTTAGCTGAGAAGAGATATAAAATCACTTTTCAAGAACTTGTTCAAATATTTCTTACTTTAGAAAACCTTTCCCAAATCATTTCAGAATTAGTCACTTTTATCCATCCAATTTGCTTCCAAAAATACAAGATATTTTTCTCTATTTTAACACTTCCAATTATTTTATTTTGAAGTTTTTTTTTTTCATTTCTATAATTTCATTAGCCTGGAAATTTTATAAAAGTAATCTTTTGTTTGTTTCCTTTTAGTTTTTTTTTTTAATTCCAGGAATTAAAAGTAACTTTTAAAAATTGTTTTTAATTGTTGCTTTTTTAATTCTAGGAAACTTGCACATCAAAAATGTTTCATAAATGTTTATTAAATTTGTATTTTAAGAACATAAGGAAATTTCAAACTTCCACCAACTGATTCTGGGGCTTTATTCCCTTAAAGGCATCTGTCAAGCTTGGTGCAAACAGAAGTCTGTAGCACCAACAAATAAAGTGAGCAGTAGCAAAAGTGAGACTGAAGCAAGGTCCTTGAAAGTGGAACCACACTTTGTTTGACTTTCTAACACTCACCGTAGCTAATGGAGCTCCTGACACATTTCACATACATGCTCAATAAAGATTCACTAGTTTAATTTCAAATTATACTCTGGCCATGATAATTGCAGAAATGAAGAATTAACATCAAATATTAAATACTACCTTGCTGGTGGAAACATATGTTAGAAAACAGGGAAGCTATCTGATGTACCATATAGTCCAGTTATATTGTTTATGATGGCCTTATCTTTTCCAAGTCATTGAAGCTATTCAAATGTAACACCCCTTAAAATTTTTGAAGATCCACTCAACTCCTGATGCTTCTTCTGATAAGAGTAACACAGCAATATGTAAGCCTGTGATATTTATTATATGTCATATAACAATAAATATTAAAAAAATGAAATCCAAAATTTAATAAAATTGTGGATGTTCAGAATACTACCCCATTTATAATGTATTTGTGTTGAATATTAGCAGTAATATTAACTGTTACATCTTACCAGAAACATCGACGCTTATCTCCATTATGGAGGAACATTTTAGACATACCACTGACATATTTGTAATCTCAGTTTATCCTCCAGCAGCATAAATGACATTCTATCTAACAGAATCGTGAATAATTTTGATACATCTGGTACTTAACTGAACCAGATGGCTTAACTATAGAGAAATTCAAATGAATGGTGTTATATTTTTTTGACACCTGAAAAACTTCTGACAACATATGGAACTGAAGATTATCACTCTCAATATTTTTAATGGCAAAATTATTAACATTTCCAAACTAAAATTCTGATATGGTAGCATTTTACATTTATGGTTGTTCAGATTTTCTATAATTTTCTTAATACCAACTTATGCAAAACAATTGCCTACATACGAAATAATTAGCAATCGATAGATGGGATAAATTTCTGCAGCTCATGAGAATGTATATGACTAAAGAAATCAAAAGAGAGTAAAGCTAAGTTAACCTTGTTATAAAAATAAGCATTGTCCTTAATGGCTATTTTTTTAAAAAATCAGATGGTATGCTCACCTCAAAATCATACTAACTGACGATTTAACTCATATTTGATTTACTGTAGTTCTGTTTCCACATTTAGTGCCTAAGAGAGTGGTGTGGGATATACGCAGACCTGATACTGTCTTTTTTGGTGATTTATCTTGTTTGTTTATTTGTTTGTTTGAGTCCCAGAATTCAACTTATTAGGCAACAGTAGAAGAATTCTGTTGCTAATATTCTTATGGATTGCTAAACAAGCTGTTATAAAAGAAAATAAAGCTGTTATTTAAAAAGAAAAGATTCTTACAGTTATCTATTATAAGAATTTAGTAGAATTAAAAATAATTTCTTAGCCACATATGGTGGCTCATGCCTGTAACTGAGAGCTGAGGCAACAGAATCACTTGAGCTCAGGCATTCCAGATCAGCCTAAGCGTGAGACCTCCTCCCCACAAAAAAATCAAAAAATTAGTTGGGTGTGATGGCACATGCCTTTAGTCCCAGCTACTTGGGAGGCTAAAGTAGGAGGATTGCTTGAGCCCAGGTGGTCGAGGCTGCAGTGAATCAAGATTGCACCATTGCACCACAGCCTGGGTAAGATGGTGAGAACATGTCTCAAAAAAAAAAAAAAATTTTTTTTAAGTCTTTAAGGATAAGGGTGACAGAGTTCAATTAAGATAGATAGTATCTTAGTAGTTATCCAATCAATATATATTATATGCTTACATTATTGCATAAATACAATTTTAACATTCTCAATACATTATAAATGAAGAACGTAAAAATTAGAAAAAAAAAGATGGATGGAAAGAAGGAAGAAAGCAAGGGAGAAAGGAAGAAAAAGGCACACAGAAAAAGACATATGGATAGAAGGGGAGAGAAAAAGAGGAAGAGATGAAGCAGAACAGGGAAAGGTAGGTGTCACAGGCATACCTGAAAGATACCACAAGTTTTGTTCCAGACCAGCATATTAAATCAAATATCTCAATAAAGTGAGTGACTTGAGTTTTTGGTGTTTCTCAGTACATATAAAAGTTATCTTTACACTCTACTATACTCTATTACAGTGTACAATGGCATTTTGTCTAAAAACATACCTGCCTTATTATTATTATTATTATTATTATTATTATTATTATTATTTGAGACTGAGTCTTGCTCTGTCGCCAGGCTATAGTGCAGTGGCACAATCTCGGCTCACTGCAACCTCTGCCTCCCAGGTTCAAGCGATTCCCCTTGAATCACTTATATGTTTAACCAAGTTATATGTTTAATCAAAGAGGTGAAAGATCTCTAGAAAGTTCTCCTTCTGGAGAAGGAGATTTTATTTTTTGTATGTCTATTGTATTTTTATTTTTTGTGTGTTTATTGTAAATGAGATTGTGTTCATAATTTGGTCCTCAGCTTGAACATTATCGGTGTATAGAAATGCTACTAATTTTTGTATGTTAATTTTGTATCCTGAGATTTTAATGAAGTCACTAATCAGTTCTAGGAGTCCGTAGGGTTCTTTAGGTATAATAATCATGTCATCATTGAACAGAGATAATTTGGCTTCTTCTTTTCCAATTTGGATGCCTTTTCTTTCTTTCTTCTGCCTGATTGCTTCAGCTAAAACTTCCAGTACTATCTTGAATAGGAGTAGTGAGAGTGTACATCCTTATCTTATTCCATTTCTTTGGAAAAATACTTTCAAGTTTTCCTCATTTATGTTGGCTGTGGATTCATCACATATGGCTCTTCTTTTGGAGTTTCCTCTCCTCTATCAGCCTTCATAAAACTGAACAGAGTTAGAGCTTTGCTCTGGATTAGGCTGTGGCTTATAAGAATGTTGTGACAGATTTGGTCTTCTATCCAGACCACTAAAATTTTCTTTATATCAGCAATAAGTCTATTTCACTTTCTAATCATTTGTGTTTTCACTGGAGTAGCACTTTTAATTTTCTCCAAAAACATTTTCTTTGTATTCACAACTTGGCTGTTTGTTGTCAGAGGCCTGGTTTTTGGTCTATCTTGGCTTCTGACATGCCTTCCACACTGAGCTTACCCGTTTCTAGTTTTTCATTTAAAGTGAGACATGTGACTCTTCCTTTTACTTAAACACTTACAGATCACTGTAGAGTTATTAATTGGCCTAGTTGCAATACTGTTGTGTATTAGGGAGAAGGAAGGCTGAAGGGGAAGAGAGATAAGCAGATGGTCAGTCAATGGAGCAGTCAGAGTACACACAACATTCACCAATTAACTGTGCCATCTTGATATGATCATGATTCCTTGGTATTCCAAAGAAATTACAACAGGAACATTAAAGATCACTGATTACAGGTTACCAAAGTAGATATAATTTTAAAAGTCTGATATTGTTAGAGTTACCAAAATGGAACACAAAGACACAAAGTGAGCACATGATGTTAGAAAAATGGTACTAATAGATTTGCTTGATGTAGGATTGCCACAAACCTTTGACTCACAAGAAATGCAAAATCCATGAAGCACAGTATAGTTAAACACAATAAAATGTGACATCCCTGTATGTACAAAACCACATCTTGTACTGAAGAGGATAATGGCAAACAGGGTTTTAGGTAAACATTGTAGGTTTAAATTCTATACCTTAATAGGACATCAAGAAATATAGTCAATTTCCTTATGTTGCCAGGAATCCAACAAATTTGTTTAATTCACTTATTAATGCTAGTAATTTATCTGTAAATTCTTTTGGATTTTCTAAATATATAATTATAAAGCTCCTTAAATGTATATTAATAGCCTTCACTGGTTTGTAAAAATTTTCATACAGTTTATTTTGAAATATGTTTTCTATCTAACTTCTTCTTAGTCTTTTTCTAGGATTCTAATTGCCTATATGCTAGAACTTTTTGCCCTTCCCTCTTTTATATATTTTACATCTTTGTTTTCTCTATGGGCATCACCGCGATGGATATTTACTAACCTATCTCCCAGATAACTCACCTTGTTTTCTGATGTTTTAGCCTTCCGTTACATCTATCTACTGGATTCTTAATTTTAGTTATTGTAGTTTTTACTTTCTACCACTTTCCTCTTTTTTTGTCTGCATGTGTGAATTTTGGGTCCCTACTAAAATCTTCCATAATTTTCTCTGTGATCTTATACATATTTATCACAATTTGAATGGTCTTATTTGATCACCCAAAATCTCAAATCACTAGATGATTAGTTTCTTTTATCCATTTTTCACTTGATTTCTAGTCAGGGATTCTGTGTATTTATTTGTTTTGCTTCAATTATACCTTGTAATTTTAAGTTAGATGCTGTACATTTTGTGTACAATATTTTAGAGACTCTGAATGATGTTATCTACTTCCCAAGAAGCTAACATTATCTTTTGGTTGGCAGATGGAAAGGCAATGAATCATTTTTATCTCTTCAAGCATCACTTCGGGCTTTGTTATAGCTGCTGCATTTTAGGTTTGTCTTTATTTCTAGGCTGCAGCACTTACTTCTAAGGCCATTGCAGGCACTTTAAGGTTATGCACCCTGTGGGGTCAAAAGTCAGAGTTGAACCATGAGGCTGCTGAAATCTCAATTCAATACTTTAGCCTCCCAGCAATTTTTCCCTGCTAAGTATCCTGGGGTTTTTCTCTATGCATGAACAGTTGAGGATCAACGAGTGACTTAGGAATAATTTACATAGAGATTTTGGGGTTTATTCTTTGTACTTCTCTTCTCTCCACAATTCTGTTGCTTAAATTTCAGTCAGCCAAGAAGCACCAAATACCATCCTGTTTTTCCTTTGTTCAGTTGGGCTGCTGATTGCTACTGAGTCTTTCTTTTCCCAAGGGACAAACTGCAAATCACCGTATGGAAATGAATTTAGAAATTACATACTGTGCTTCCATCTCTCAAAGACTCTAGCCCCTCAAATTCTATTTGTGTTGTTTGCTCCCCAGTGCCTGCAAACAGTTATTTTTTGAAATATATATTCTCAGCTTTTATAATTGTTTTTAGCAGAATGGATTGTCCATTACCTTCTCTGTCATTACCAAAAGTAGAATATCTTTTTCTTAAATTTTGAATTGTTACTAAAATTGACCATAATTAACATGAAATAAATAATTTGACCAGGTCCTTATGAAATTGGCTATTATTAAAGAGTTTTTAAAAAAGATACTGTTGAGGCTGCAGATAAAAGGAAATCCTCATATAATGCTGGTGGGAAGTTAAGCCATTGTGGTAATCAGTCTGAAGATTTCTCAAAAAACTTAGAACTACTATTCAATCCAGTAATTCCATTACTGGTATATACTCAAAGAAAAATAAGTCATTCTACCAAAAAGACACATTCACTTATATGTTCATTACTGCACCATTCATGATAGCAAAGGCATAAAATCAACCCAGGTGCCCATAAATAGGGGATTGGAAAATGAAAATGTGGTACATATACACCATGGAATACTACACAGTGATAATAAAAGAATATAATCATGTCATTTGCAGCAACATGGATACTGTGGGAGGCCATAATCCTAAGCAAATTAACATAGGAACAGAAAACCAAATACTACATGTTTCCAGTTATAAGTGGGAGCTAAACATGGAGCACACATGAACACAAAGATGGGAACAACAGACACTGCGGACTACTAAAGCAGGGAAAGAAGGGGATATGTGTTGAAAAACTACCTATTAAGTACTATGCTAACTACCAGGATGACCGAATCTGTACCATAACCTCAGCATCATGCAATATCCCCATGTACAAACCTGCAGATGTACCCCCGTATCTAAAATAAAACTTGAAATTTAAAAATAAGTAAGTAAATAATAAAATAAAATTGTATTCCAAAAGCAGCAATAATGAAAAATGACAGTCTTGATAATTGTCATAAATGCTGGCTGATATTTAGAAAAATATAAAAACATTGTTTAAAATTAGTACAATGCCATTAATAGTGACAGGATTCTGAGACTAAATCATCAGCATCAGAGGTGTACGTATTCTGTCACTCATCTGATGCCTCTCATTCTTCTTATCAAAAATGCTGCATACTTCAGATACAATGTCCATTTCAGAGATCAGATAGATGTATGCTATTTTTTACATATAATTCTAGTTTCTATTCTTCATTCTAGTTCTTTCATAAATGTGAATTACCCAAGGAATTCATTATTCTTAATTTAGGATGAAGTACTCATCCACTTTATGACACACTAGACATACATTCTTCTTAACTAAATCATCACAAAGCAAGTTTTATGTCACTTTCTGGATATCAGTCTAGTTCCAGTGACATAATAACTAGCTTTTTAAACTTTCAATTTTCAGTTTATCTAGTTTAGTCTTATTTTTTTCACTTTTCTTTCTCTGACAGGAGTTCCCACATCATTTAGTGGGGTTGCTAAGGACAATATTGTCACACACACTGAAGCATAGAAGATTTGCATTCTGTGTCTTCAATCTGAGCAAAATTATTAAATGAGCACTCTGTTACAAATTAGATATAATTAATGTACTATGCCCTGAAGTTATTTCACTTGTATGACTACACAGAGTTGTATAAGAGAAAGATATTACCTATTAAGCATCCATGAATTAGCTCTCTAAGGATATTAGAGAAAATGTAGTGTATTGAGACTACAAATAAAATAATTCCAAATTTAAAAATATAAAATATGTATGTTTGAAAATTAAATCTGATACATAAAAAAGTTAACTTTGGCTTTATTTCTTATCTTCAAAATCTTGAAAATGTCACATGGTCGGGAGGGGTCCCCAGGATAGCTGAAGAGAAACAGCTCTGGTCTGCAGGTCCCAGACAAACTTCAGTGGGTGATTTGTGCATTTCCAAATACAGTACCCAGTTCATTTCACAAGGACTGACTAGGCAGTGGGCGCGACCCATGGAGAGTGAGCAGAAGCTGGGTGGGGCATCGCTTCACCCAGGAGCTGCATGGGGCAGGGGGACCCACACACTCCAGCCAAGGGAAGGGACGAGGGACTGTGCTACCCACCAGGGGTACTATGCTTTTTCCCACGGATTTTTGCAATCTGCAGATTAGGAGATTTTCTCTTGAGCCTACACTACCAGAGTCTTGGATCTCAAGTGCAAAACTGGGCAGCTGTTCAGGCAGACACTGAACTGCGGAGTGTTTGCGTACTCCAGCCACGTCTGGAACTCCAGTGAGACAGGAGAATCATCCACTCCCATGGAAAGGGGGCTGAAGCCAGGGAGCCAGGTGGTCTCGCTGAGTTGGTCCCACTACCACGGAGCCCAGCAAGCTAAGAAACACTGGCTTGAAATTCCCACTGCATGATAGCAGTCTGGAGTCTGCCTGGGACAACCACGTTCCTGGAGAGGAAGGGGCGACTGCCATTACTGTGGCTCTAGTAGGCAGTTTTCCCGGGACAGTCCTAAGAAGACTGGTAAGTTTGGACTGGGCAGAATTCCCCATAGCACAGCAAAGCAGCTGTGGCAGATCTTGGACAGACAGCTTCTTTGGATCCTCCTCACTGAGTAAGGCATCCCTGCATGAATTTCAGCAGCTCCAGTCAGGGGCTTGCAGACAGAACTCTCACCTTCCTGGGACAGAGCGCCCTGGGGGAGGGGCAGCCATCATCTCAGGTTCAGCCTGCTTGCCAGCTCTGAAGAGATCAGCTGATCCCAATGAGGGTGATTCCTCCAGCCCAGCACACTAGCTCCACTAAGAAATAGACTGCCTCTTCAAGCAGGTCCCTGACCCTGTGCCTCCTGAGTGGGTGAGACCTTGCCAGACAACTCATACAGGAAAGCTCTGGCTGGCATCAGGTCAGTGCCCCTCTGGGAGGAAGCTTCTGGAGGATGGAGCAGGCAGCAATCTTTGCTGTTCTGCAGCCCCCACTGGTGATATCCAGGCGAACAGGGTCTGGAGTGGACCCCCACCAAACTACAGCAGACCTGCAGACAAGGGGCCTGACAGAAGAAAAACAAACAAACAAACAGAAAGCAACAACAAAATAACATCAAGAAGAGACCCACAAAACCCCCATCCAAAGGTCATCAGCCTCAAAGATCAAAGGTAGATAAATTCATGAAGTTGAGGAAAAACACCACAAAAACGCTGAAAAATCTCAAAATCTTAGATTTTCAATGCTGAAAATCTACAAACTTCATAAAGCAAGTTCTTAGAGACCTACAAAGAGACCTGGACCCCCACAAAATAATAGTGGGAGACTTTAATTCCCCCACTGTTAGTATTAGACATATCATCAAGACAGAAAATTAACAAAGATATTCAGGACTTGAACTCAGCTCTAGGCTAAGTAGACCTGATAGATGTCTACAGAACTCACCACCCAAAACCAACAGACTATGTATTTTTTTCAGCACCACATGGCACTTACACTAAAATTGATTACATAATGGAAAATAAAACACTCCTCAGAAAATGCAAAAGAACTGAAATAATAACAGTCTCTTGGACCACAGCTCAATCAAATTAGAACCCAAGATTAAAAAGCTCACTCAAAACCACACAACTATATGGAAATTGAACAATCAGCACCTGAATGACTCCTGTGAAAATAATGAAAGTAAGGCAGAAATCGAGAAGTTATTTAAAACCAATGAAACAATGTATGAGAATCTCTGAGATGCAGCTAAAGCAATGTTATGAGGAAAATTTATAACACTAAAAGTTCACATTGAAAAGTTAGAAAGATCTCAAATTGACACCCTAACATCATAACTAAAAGAACTACAAAACCAAGAGCAGACAAACCCCAGAGCTAGCAGAAGACAACAAATAACCAACCTCAGAACAGAACTGAAGAAGATAGAGACACACACACACAAAAACCCTTCAAAAATCAACAAATCCAGGAGCTGGTTTTTTGAATAAATCAATAAAATAGATCACTAGTGAGACTAATAAAAAAGAAAGGAGAGAAGATTTAAATAAACACAATAAGAAATGATAAGGGGGATACCATCACTGACCCCACAAAAAAAACAAACAACCAACAATCATCAGATTATATTATAAACACCTCTATGCAAATAAACTGGAAAATTTAGAAGAAATAGATAAATTCTTGGATACATACACTCTCCAAAGACTGAACCAGGAAGAATTTGAATCCCTGAATAGACCAATAACAAGTTGTGAAATTGAGGCAGTAATAAATAGCCTACCAACCAAAAAAAGCCCAGGTCCAGAAGGATTTACATCTGAATTCTGCTACATGAACAAAGAAAAGCTAGTACCATTTCTTTTTAAACTATTCCAAACAATTAAAAAGGAAGGACTCTTCCCTAAATTATTTTATGAGGCCAGCATCATCCTAATGTTAAAACATGGCAGAGATACAACAAAAAAAGAAAACCTCAGACCAATATCCCCGATGAACATTTATTTTAAAATCCTCAATAAAATACTGGCAAACCGAATGCAGCAGTACTTCAAAAAGCTTAGCCACCATTATCAAGTCAGCTTCATCCCTAAGATGCAAGTCTGGTTCAACATATGCAAATCAATAAACATAATTCATATTCATATTCATCACATAAACAGAACTAAAGGAAAAACACATAATTATCTCAATAGATGCAGAAAAGGCCTTCTATAAAATCCAACTTCCCTTCATGTTAAAAACTATCAATAAACTAGATATTGAGGAAGCATACCTCGAAATAAGAGCCATTTATGACAAACCCACAGCCAGTATCATACTGAATGGGCAAAAGCTGGAAGCATTACCCTTGAAAACCAGCATAAGACAAGGATGCCCTCTTTCATCACTCTTATTCAACAAAGTGTTGGAAGTTCTGACCAGGGCAATCAGTCAACAGAAAGAAATAAAGGGCATTCAAATAGGAAGAGAGAAAGTCAAATTGTCTGTTTGCAGACGACATGATCTTATATCTAGAAAACCTCACTGACTCAGCCCAAAAGCCTCTTAAGCTAATAAGCAAGTTCAGCAAAGTCTCAAGATATAAAATCAATGTGCATAAATCACAAGCATCCCTATACATTAACAACAGACAAGCACAAGGCCAAATCATGAATGAACTCCCATTCACAATTGCCACAAAGAAAATAAAACACCTAGAAGTGCAGCTAACAAGGGAAGTAAAGGAACTCTTCAAAGAGAACTATAAACTACTGTTCAAGGAAATCAGAGAGAACACAAACAGATGGAAAAACATTCCATGCCCATGGACAGGAAGAATCAATATCATAAAAATGGCCATACTGCCCAAAGCAACTTATAGATTCAATGCTATTCCCATTAAACTACCATTGACACTCTTCACAGAATTAGAAAAAAAATTTTAAAATTCATATGGAACCAAAAAAGAGCTCAAATAGCCAAGACAATCCTAAGCAAAAAGAATAAAGCTGGAGGCATCATGCTACCTGACTTCAAGCTATTCTACAAGGGAACAGTAACCAAAAGATCATGGTATTGGTACAATAACAGGCACATAGACCAACGGAACAGAATAGAGTACTCAGAAATAAAACCACACATCTAAAACCATCTTATCTTCAACAAACCCAACACAAACAAGCAATAAGGAAATGATACCCTATTTAATAAATAGTTCTGGCAGAACTGGCTAGCCATATGCAGAAAATTAAAACTGGATCCTTTCCTTACACCTTATACAAAAATTCACTCAAGATGGATTAAAGACTCAAATGTAAAACCCAAAACTATAAAACCCTAGAAGAAAATCTAGGCAATACCATTCAGTAAATAGGCATGGGCAAAGACTATGATGAAATCGCCAAAGGCAATTGCAGTGAAAGCAAAAATTGACAAATGGGATCTAATTAAACTAAACAGCTTTTGCACAGCAAAGAAAACTGTCATTGGAGTGAACAGACCACCTACAGAATGAGAGAAAAGTTTTGCAATCTATCCATCTGACAAAGGTCCAATATCCAGAATCTGCAAGGAATTTAAGCAAATTTATAAGAATAATCAAGCAACCTCATTACAAAGTGGGCAAAGCATATGAGCAGACACTTCTCAAAAAAGACATACGTGTGGCTGACAAACATATGAAAAAAGGCTCAACATCACTTATTGATATGGTTTGGCTGTGTCCTCACTCAAATCTCATCTTGAATTCTTATGGGTTGTGAGAGGGACATTGTGGGAGGTAACTGAATCCTGTGAGTTGGTTTTCCAATGCTGTTCTCTCTCATGATAGTGAACAAGTCCAATCAGATTTGAGGGTTTTGAAAATGGGAGTCTCGCTACACAAGCTCTCTTCTCTTGTCTGCCACCATGTGAGATGTGTCTTTCACCTTCCACCATAAATGTGAGGCCTCCCCAGCCACATGGAACTGTAAGTTGATTAATTCTCTTTTTGTTTTGTAAATTGCCCAGTCTCAGGCATATCTTTATCAGCAATGTGAAAATAAACTAATACAGTAAATTGGCACCAGTAGAGTGGGGCGCTGCTGAAAAGATATCTGAAAACGTGGAAGCAATTTGGAACTGGGTAACAAGCAGAGGCTGGAATAGTTTGGAGGGCTCAGAACAAGACAAGAAAATGTGGGAAAGTTTGGAACTTCCTAGAGAATTGTTGAATGCTTTTGCCCAAAATGCTGATAGTGATATGGACAATAAGGTCTAGGCTGAGGTGGTCTCAAATGGAGATGAAGAACTTGTTGGGAACTGAAGCAAAGGTGACTGGTGTTACGTTTTAGCAATAATACCGAAGGCATTTTGCCTGTGCCCCAGAGATTTACAGAACTTTGAACTTGAGAGAAATGATTTAGGGTATCTGGCAGAAGAAATTTCCAAGCAGCAAAGCATTCAAGAGGTAACTTGGGTGCTGTTAAAGGCATTCAGTTTTAGAACAAAAATAGAGAATGAAAGTTTAAAACATTTGCAGCCAAACAATGCAATAGAAAAGAAAATTCCATTTTCTGAAAAGAAATTTGAGCTGGCTGCAGAAATTTGCATAAGCAACAAGGAACCAAATGTTAATCACCAAGACAATAGACAAAATGTCTCCAGGGCCTGTCAGAGACCTTTGCGGCAGCCCCTCCCATCACAGGCCTGGAGGTTTAGGAGGAAAAATAGGTTCATGGGCTGGACCCAGGGTCCCCATGCTGTGTACAGTCTAAGGACTTGGTGCCCTGCATCCTAACCACTCTAGCTGGGGCTGAAAGAGGCCAACATAGAGCTCAAGCTGCGGCTTCAGAGGGTGTGAGCTCCAAGACTTGGCAGCTTCCACATAGTGTTAAGCCTGTGAGTGTACAGAAGTCAAGAATTGGGGTTTAGGAACTTCTGACTGAATATCAGAGGATGTATGGAAGGGCCTGGATGCCCAGGCAGAAGTTTGATACAGGGGCAAGGTGCTCATAGAGAATGTCTGCTAGGGCAGTGCAGAAGGGAAATGTGGTGTTGGAGCCCCACATAGAGTCCCTACTTGGACACCACTTAGTGGAATTGTGAGGTCAGGGCCACTATCCTTAATACCCCAGAATGGTAGATCCACTGACAGTCTGCACTGTGTGCCTGGAAAAGCTGCAGACACTCAATGCCATATGCAGCCATAAAAAAGAATGAGTTCATGTCCCTTGCAGGGACATGGATGAAGCTGGAAGGCATTATCCGTAGCAAACTAAAGCACAAATAGAAAACCAAACACCACATCTTTTCACTTATAAGTGAGAACTGAACAATGAGAACATGTAGAGATGGAGTGGGGGACATCAACAGTTACTGAGTCCTGTTGGGGGAGGGCAGGGGATGGAAGCACTAGGGAAAAGAGCTAATGCATGCTGGGCTTAATACCTAGGCAATGGGTTGATAGGTGCAACAAACCACCATGGCACACATTTACCTATGTAACAAACCTGTACATCCTACACATGTACCCCAGTACTTAAAAAAATAATTATTAAAAAATAAAACAGAAAATAATATAAAGAAAGCCCAAAATGGCCCATATATCCTTCAACCAGTCAGTGAATAAACAAACTATGGTACATTTTATAAGAAAATAGTATTTGATAATAAAAAGAGAGAAAAAAAACATGCAATTCACCCAACAGTACAGATGAATCTCAAATATAATATGCTAAGTTAAAATACAACATGCTAAATGTAAAGCTCAAATGGATACATGCCATATAATTCCATTTATATTAAATTTCAGATATGGTAAGACTTTAGGGACAGAAAAACATTACTTTATAACTTTATTTATATTACATTATGAGAAAGGCAGGACTATAGGGATAGAAAAGATATCGGTGGTTGCTAGAGATTGAGGGTACAAAGGGACACAAGAAAATATCTGAGAGGTGACAAAACCATTCTACACCTGGATAATGTTGCTGGATTTCCAGCTGTATACACTTTTCAAAGCTCGTAAAATCATACACAAAAGAGAGTAAGTTTTATTTTCTGTGGATTATATTTCTATAAATTTTACTAAATAAATATATACCTTTGTTTTATAGCCATGTACTTCTTGACATGAGACTCTAAGAAAGGCACAAAATTATTTTGGTGGATTTTTGCCAAAAAAATGTGTTGCCTCAATCTAATCATGAGAAAATATTAGATAACAAATTGAGAATTCTACAAAAAAAGTCTGGCCAATATTTCCCAAAAATATCAAGGCAACAAAAGTCAGAGAAACACTCAAGGGTTGTTACAGACTTGAGGAGACTAAGGATAATATACAACTAAATCAAATTTCAAGTTTTGATTTGGATACTAGACAAGAAAATGTTCATTAGCAGGAAAATGGACAAAATTTGAATAAGGTCTATAATATAGTTAGTAATATTGTGTACATAGTAATTCTCTGATTTAGATAATTTTACTATAATTATGTAAGATGTTATCATTAGAAAAATATGTGAAGGGTAGGGGCACTATGCATATCCTTTTTGCAGCTATTTGAAGTTCTAAAAATATTTTGAATTAAAAACTAAATGGTCTAGAATTTAAATTTCTTGGTAGAATGTATGAGGTGACAGTAGCCTTCTCTTGGCAACAAAATTGCATAAAACTTGAAAAATTCAAAAGATATTTTAAAATTCAAAAAATATTTTAAAATTCAAAAAATATGTGTAATCATAAAGCACTAGATTGCCTCCAATATCAGACAGAGAAAATACTTTCCTACATGAGTAAAAAATGCTTGCCCTTTTATTTTCAGTGCAAAATTGCCATGTCTAGGGATGACCTAAAAAGATCAAGCTTTCAATAAGTAGACAAATATTTTTAAAAGAACATAAACCAGCTCAGTATCTGATATCCATTGGGCCTGAAATCTAGAGAATGCTCAAATATATTTTCTATATTATAAACTAGGACATTTGCTGGTTTTGAGGTGGGACAGGAGACTCAAGTGAAAGGCTGAAAGGCAAGGGTCAAAGCCCCCACAGTCTACATGCATGAGCTTTTTTTATGATTCTAGTTGTCTGTGATGCAACTGTCCTCTAGATCTTTCTAGAGATTCTATAACTTTCCTTTATCTACCACAGATATCTCTAACAATGTGAAATCTTACAGTTTGATGGCCAAAAAAGTGGGTCCTCTGGCAACATAACCTGAATGAGTCAAATTCACACTAGAGGAAACTGTAATAATTCTTTCTGTTAAGCCATTTATAAAATTTTGAATCCACATGTGTGAGTGGCTTAAGAGCTAAGCTTAAAACATCCCGAAGTTATAATTTTCAGGATAATAGAATTAGATAATGATTGGTTTTTATAACAAGTGAATGTGAGCCATGCTCAAACTGAGGCTGTGCAGAAAAAAAAAAAAAAAACAGAATTACTTATAATCTTGAAGTATTTAGGAGACAAATTCTTGATGCGGAGGGATCAGAGAAAGGTGTCATGTGAATCTAACTAAAGCTGCCACCTATCCCTGTCTCAGCTCAATTACGATGGCACTGAGATAATCACATCATCATCATATCTATATCACAAAGTATAAAGTATCCCTGGGGAAAAAATAACATTGGTTTCTATTTCTGTGATTTCTTAAACAATGTGTGAGGCATAGAGTAAAATATATATATTGACTTACGATGGTTTGACTTACAAATTTTCAATTTTATGATGCAATAATGATACACATTCAGTAGAAACATACTTCAAATTCTAATTTTAATCATTTCTTGGGCTAGCAATAAATAGTACAATACCCTCTTGTGATGCTGGGTAGCAGCAAGTCATAGCTCCCAGTCAGCCATGCAATCACAAGGGTAAACCACCAATACTCTGCAGTGTGCTGTGTTGCCAGATGACTTTGCCCAACTTTAGGCTCATGTATGTGTTCTGAACGTGTTAAAGGTGGGCTAGGCTGAACTATGATATTCAGTACGCTAAATGTATTAAACGCATGTTCAACATAAGATATTTCCAACATATCATGGGTTATTGGGACATAACCTCATTGTTAAGAAGAATCTGTGTGTGGCAAGGCAGAGGGTGGTGGCAGCAAGTGAAATGACAGACTGAAAGACAAAAGAAGAGAAAACAGAAACAGATTCAAAGAAAACCAAATTTTAGAAAACCAGGACTTTAAAAATAATTAAGTCTCACCTGCAAAGGCACACATAGGCTCAAAACAAAGGGATGGAGAAATATTTACCAAGCAAATGGAAAGCCAAAAAAAAAAAAGAAAGTAGGAGTTGCAATCCTAGTCTCTGATAAAACAGACTTTAAACCAAAAGAGATCAAAAAAGCCAAAGAAGGGCATTACATAATGGCAAAATGATCAATGCAACAAAAAGAGTTAATTATCATAAATATATATGTTCCCAATACAGGAGCACCCAGATTCATAAAACAAGTTTTTAGAGACCTACAAAGACACTTAGACTCCTACGCAATAATAGTGAAAGACTTTAACACTCCACTGTCAATATTAGACAGATAAATGAAACAGAAAATCAACAAGGATATTCAGGACTTGAACTCAGCTCTGGACCAAGTGAACCTAATAAGCATCTATAGAACTTGCCACTCCAAACGAACAGAATATACATTCTTCTCAGTGCCACATAGCATGTATTCTAAAATTGACCACATAATTGGAAGTAAAACACTCCTCAGCAAATGCAAAAGAAGTGAAATCATAACAACAAACAATCTCTTAGACCACAGTGCAATCAAATTAGAACTCAAGATTAAGAGACTCACTCAAAACTGCATAACTACATGGAAATTGAACAACATGCTGCTCCTGAGTGACTTCTGGGTAAGTAACAAAATAAGGCAGAAATAAAGAAGTTCTTTGAAACCGATGAGAACAAAAAGACAACATACTAGAATCTCTGGGACACAGCTAAAGGCATGTTAAGAGGGAAATGTATAGCACTAAATGCCCACATCAGAAACCTAGAAAGCTCTAAAATCAACATCCTAACGTCACAATTAAAAGAACTTGAGAAGCAAAAGCAAACAAATTCGAAAGGTGGCAGAAGACAAGAAATAACTAAGATCAGAGAAGAATGGAAGGAGATAGAGATACCCGTTAGAAAATAAATAAATCCAGAGCTGATTTTTTGAAAAGATTAACAAAATAGGTGGACCACTAGCTAGACTAATAAAGAAGAAAAGATGAAGAATCAAATAGACACAATAAACAATGATAAAGGGGATATACCACTGATTCCACAGAAATACAAACTACCATCATAGAATACTATAAACACCTCTATGCAAATAAACTAGAAAATCTAGAATAAATGGGTAAATTCCTAGATGAATACACCCTCCCAAGACTAAACCAGGAAGAAGTCGAATCCCTGAATAGACCAATAACAAGTTCCAAAATTGAGGCAGTAATTAACAGCTTACCAACCAAATAAAGCCCAGGACCAGACAGATTCACAGCTGAATACTATCATAGGTACAAAAAGGAGTTGTTAGCATTCCTTTTGAAAATATTCCAAACAATAGAAAAAGAGGGACTCCTTCCTAACTCATTTTATGAGGCCAGCATCGTCCTGATACCAAAACCTGGTAGAGACACAACAACAACAACAACAACAACAACAACAACAAAAATTTCAGGCCAGTATCCCTGACAAACATTGATGCAAAAATTATCAATAAAATACTGGTAAACCAAATCTAGCAGCACATCGAAAAGCTTATCCACAACCATCAACTTGGCTTTATCCCTAGGATTGAAGGCTGGCTTAACATACACAAATCAATAAACATAATCCATCACTTAAACAGAATCAATGACAAAAGCCACGATTATCTCAATAGATATAGAAAAGGCCCTCAATAAAATTCAACATCCCTTCATGCTAAAAACTCTCAATAAACTAGGTAATGATGGAGCATATCTCAAAATAATAAGAGCTATGTATGACAAATACATAGCCAATATCATACTGAATGGACAAAAGCTGGAAGCATTATTTTTAAACTGGCACAAGACGAGAATTCCCTCTGTCCCCACCCTGATTCAACATAATATTGGAAGTTCTGGCCTGGGCAAAGAGACAACAAAAAGAAATAAAGCATATTCAAATAGGAAGAGAGGAAGTCAAATTGTCTCTGTTTGCAGATGACATGATTGTATATTTAGAAGACCACATCATCTCAGCCCAAAATCTCTTTAAGCTGATAAGCAACTTCAGCAAAGTCTCAGGATACAAAATCAATGTGCAAAAATCACAAGCATTCCTATCCACCAACAATAGATAAGCAGAGAGCCAATCATGAGTAAACTCCCATTCACAATTGCTACAAAGAGAATAAAATACCTAGGAATACAACTTACAAGGAATGTGAAGGACCTTTGCAAGGAGAACTACAAACTACTGCTCAAGGGAATAAAAGAGAACACTAACAAATGGAAAAACATTCCATGATCATGGTTAGAAATATGAAAATGGCCATACTGCCCAAAGTATTTTATAGATTCAATGCTATTTCCATCAAGCTATTAGTGACTTTCTTCACATAATTAAAAAAAAAACCACTTTAAATTGGATATAGAACCAAAAAAGATCCTGTATAGACAAGACAATCCTAATCAAAAAGTACAAAGCTGGAGGCATCACACTACCTGACTTCAAATTATACTACAAGGCTACAGTAATCAAAACAGCATGGTACTGGTGCAAAAACAAGCACATAGAACAGAGGCCTGGAAATAACACCACACATCTACAACCATCTGATCTTCAATAAACCTGACAAAAATAAGCAATGGGGAAATGATTCCCTAGTTAATAAATGGTGCTGTAAAAACTGGCTAGCCATAAGGAAAAAACTGAAACTGGACCCCTTCCTTAAACCTTGTACAAAAATTAACTCAAGATGGATTAAAGACTTAAATGTAAAACCGCAAACCATAAAAATCTTAGAAGAAAACCTAGGCAATACCATTCAGGACATAGGCATGGGCAAAGACTTCAAGACTAAAACACCAAAAGCAATGGCAACAAAGGCCAAATTTGACAAATGGGATCTAATCAAACTAAAGACTTCTGCAAAGCAAAATAAAGTATCATTAGAGTGAAAAGGCAACATATAGAACAGGAGAAAATTTTTGCAAGCTACCCATCTGACAAAGGTCTATTATCCAGAATTTATAAGAAAATTAAACAAAATTACAAGATAAAAGCAACCCCATCAAAAGTGGGTGAAGGGTATGAAGAGATACTTCTCAAAAGAAGACCTTTATGTGGCCAAAAAACATATGAAAAAAAGCTCATCATCACTGGTCACTAGAGAAATTCAAATCAAAACCATAATGAGATAGCATCTCACACCAGTTAAAAGAGTAATTATTAAAAGTCAAGAAACAACAGATGCTGGTGAGGGTGTGGAAAACTATGAATGCTTTCACACTTTTGGTGGGAGTGTAAATTAGTTCAACCATTGTGGATATCAGTGTGTAGATTCTTCAAGGATCTAAAATCAGAAATATCATTTGACCCAGCAATCCCGTTACTGAGTATATGCCCAAAGGATTATAAATCATTCTGCCATAAAGACACATGCACACATATGTTTACTGAAGTACTATTTACATTAGCAAAGATGTGGAACCAAGCCAAATGCCCATCAATGATAGACTGGATAAAGAAAATATGACACATATGCACCATGAAATACTATGCAGCCATAAAAAGGGTGAGTTCATGTCTCTTGCAGGGACACGGATGAAGCTAGAAACCATCATTTCCAGCAAACTAACATAGGAACAGAAAACCAAACACCACATGTTCTCACTCATAAGTGGGAGCTGAACAATGAGAACACATGGACAGAGGGAGGGGAACATCACATACCAGGGTTTGTCAGGGGGTTGGGGTTAAGGGAAGGGAGAGCATTAGGACAAATACATAATGCATGCAGGGCTTAAAACCTAGATGACAGGTTGATAGGTACAGCAAACCACCATGGCACATGTATACCTATGTAATAAACCTGCACATTCTGCACTTGCATCCCAGAATTTAAAGTAAAATTTAAAAAAAAAGAGAGAAAATAGAGGAAGAGGTGAACTGAATTAATTTAAAAACACAGGATAAACAAAAAGTAGAGATCCGGAAAACAGTATCAAATTTACAATACAAAATAATAAATATTTAAAATTGAAACAGGTGATAAACACAGCATAACATAGAATAAGTAAAATTGAATTCCAGTTAATAGCAAAGATAAAAACTGAATAATAGAGAAAAAACAGAAATAATGCCAGAGTACAGCCAAAAGTTTTGTGAGACATATTCAAAAAGCCTAACATAGATAAAAATGGAATTTCAGAAGGAAAGTCAAGGAAAAATGGTGCAGAAGCAATATTGACTATGTAGTGATCAATAATTTCCTAAGATTTATTTAAAATATTAATAAATGGGTTCAAAAATGTTAGTGAACCCAGAAAATACAATGAAGTACCTCATAATACAGCCACTTAAAACCAAAGGGAAAATTTTATTTGCAACCACATAAAAAAATACATTTTACCTTCAAAGAAGCAGCAGTAAAGCCTATGGCTGCCTTGCAACAAAAATAAGCAGACATTAAAAAAAAAAAGAGAAAAACAAACAAATAAAAATGAGTACCATATAGTCTAATACCAAGTGAAAATATTCTCTAACAATTAAACAGAAATAGCAATGTTTCTACCAAGATAAAACTAACATAATTTATTTGGTGTAGACCTTTGGAAATACTTTACAAAATTCTTCAGATTTAATGAAAATGATTTCAGATGAAAGCAGAAAACTGTAAAACAGAATAAAATGTACCTGTAAGATAAAAATATAAGAATATTTACTTCTTAAATCAAGAAAAATAACAGTATTTTGAAAGATTTTATGTTTGTAAAAGTACAAGGTTTGCATTGATCAATATGTGAGAAAAATATAGATTTTATCTATATTATAATATGATGTTTGCCAAATCTATACAGTAACCAATATAAGAAAAAAATAATATATGAAATAAAAATTAATATAAGATATAAATTAAAATTAGTAAAATAGAAATACTTGAGTAATCATAAAGAAGAGATTTAGGGTGGAACATAAGAAAAGAGTACAGAAGGAAGAATTAAAACCCAAATATTAAGAATTAAGATCAAATTTATCAGAAAGCATATGTAAATGGACCAAACACTCCAAGTGAAAAACAAGGGTAATCACGTCAACAAAGCAAGCACTAACTATACTCTGATTTAAAGACATTCACTCTAGATATAAGATGGCAAATAGTTTGAATATAACAGGAGGCTGGAAAAAGAATACTATCTGAACACTGGCCAAAGGAAAGCTGATGTGACTTTATTCATGTCAAACAATAGATACTGAAGCAGGAAATATTACTTGACTATATGGGATAAGATATCATAATGATAAATGTATCAATTCTATGAAAAGGTGTAACAATGCTAAAGGTGTATGAAGCTAATAACTGTTTCCAATGTATAAAGCAAAAATTCACAGAAATAAAGAGAAAATAGATACACTCACAATTATAGTAGGATTGTTAAAACATACATCTCATGGTAACATAGAGAACAAAGAGATACTATACATATATACTTATTAATAGCATTGTTATTAGTATTAACACATTCACATTATTAATATTAATAAAACTAGTAGTGTTATCAAGATTAACTACACTATTAATAACACAAGTATATGAGCAAACATACATTTATAAAACACTCTGTTCAATAACTTCAAGGTATACATTTTCTAGAATGCATGGATCATACAGCAACATAGATAAGATGAGAAATATAGCAAGACCCAGCAACTTTCAAATAATTGAAATCTCTGACTATAGTGAAATTAACCTAGAGGTCAAGAACATAAACACAGATAGAAATGTCTTAAATACTCTCACCAAAAGTGTATAAGTGCTCCTTTTTCTCCACAACATCGCCAGCATCTGTTATTTTTTTACTTTTTTATAATAGCCATTCTGACTGGTGTGAGATGGTGTCTTACTGTGGTTTTTGCATTTCTATAATGATCAGTGATGTTGAGCTTTTTTTAATGTACTTGTTGGCTGTATGTATGTCTTCTTCTGAAAAGTGTCTGTTCATGTCCTTTGCCCACTTTTTAATAGGGCTGTTTGGGATTTTTTTTCTTGTAAATTTGTTTAAGTGCCTTATAGATGCTGCATATCAGACCTTTGTTGGAGGCATAGTTTGCAACAATTTTCATCCATTCTGTAGGTTGCCTCTTTACTCTCATCAACTGGTTTTTTTTCTATGCAGAAGCTCTTTAGTTTAATTAAATCTCATTTATTAACTTTTGCTTCTGTTGCAAATGCTTTTCATGTCTTTAAGATAAAATCTTTGCCCATGCCTATGTCCTGAATGGTATTGCCTAGATTGTCTTCCAGAGTTTTTACAGTTTCAGGATTTACAGTTAAGTCTTTAATCCATCTTGAGTTAATTTCTGTGTATGGTATAAGGAAGGAGTCTACTTTTAATCTTCTACATATGGCTAGCCAGTTGTCCCAGCACCGTATATTGAATAGAAAAGACTGGATAAAGGAAATGTGGTACATATATACAACAGAATACTATGCAGCTATAAAAAGGAATAAGATCTTGTCCTTTGCAGGAACAGGGATGTAGCTGAAGGACATTATCCATAGCAAACTAACACAGGAACGGAAAACTAAATACCACAGGTTCTCAATCATAAGGGGAGCTAAACAACAAGAACACATGGACACATAGAGGGGAACAAAATACACTGGGGCCTTTCAGAAGGTGGAGGGTGGGAGGAGGGAGGGGGTCAGGAAAAATAAATAATGGGTACTAGGCTTAATATCTGGGTGGTAAGATAATCTCCACAATAAACTCCCATGCCACAAGTTTACCTGTGTAACAAACCTGCATTTGTACCTCTGAACTTAAAAGTCAAAAAAAAAGAAAATTTCTGAATAATGTTAAATGACCCCCTTCTAAATAAGGTGTGGGTTAAAAAGTAATCTCAGTAGAATGTTAAAAATACTTTAATTGAATGATGAAAATATAACAAATGAAATATGTAATACACATAAAAGAGTACTCAAAGAGAAACTGATATTTTATAGCAAAGAAGCACTGACAAACAATGATATAAGCTTCCAATTCAATAATCAAGGTAAGAGAGCAGCAAATCCAACTCAAAGAAATGAAAATGATAAAACAATATAAAGAACACACAGGAGATCAATACAATAAAAACACACATGCATCTGGAAGAATAGCTAATGGATGCTGGGCTTAATAACTAGGTGATGGGTTGATCTGTGAAGCAAACCACCATGGCACACATTTAACTATGTAACATACCCCGGAGCTTAAAATAAAAGTTGAAGAAATTTTTAAAAATGCAATTAAAAAAACCAATAAGGAGACAGAATAAACAAAACATGAAATACTGGCAAAAGACTTGTAAAGACCTTCACAAAAGAAGATACCCAAATGGCTTAGACCTAGCCTTAGTCTAAATCACAGAATGAGCATTAGTTTTGACTCCAAATTTCACATATAGTTATAAAAGATCCTCTTGCTACCAAAGTTACTATTTGGAGAAGAATTATATTAAAGATTTGACCAAAAGATAATATTTTCTGCATTAAATGGAACTTAACAGAGCCATTATATCTGGAAAATTAGATGGGAATTAGCAAGCTCCATGTTGCAAACTGCAAGTTATTAATGTTTCCTGGTGAAGACTTTGAGGCATGGAAAGATAAGTGATAAGGTTCAATAGGTAGTATAAAAGTGATTGATCATGAAGAGCAAAAACCTCTTCTCAATTCAGGAACTAATATTTTCTCTGGCATGTGCTATAAAGTCATTAAATGATTTTAAACAGAAAACTGGCATGACTGGATGTGCATTTTAGGTAAATTAATCTGCTGGCAATGTGGAAGCCTAAATATGAAATGCTAAATACCAAGAGATTTTTTTTATTCTAAAAGAGGCTACAAAAACTAGAGTGATAATTTCTTTTCTCCATTTTTTTTGAATCTGTGTGGTTTAACTTTCAAAAACTCACTAATGCCAACTGAATAACATTCAAAGGAAGACTCTGGCCCTCTCATACAAAGATTCCCCTCCTCTTTCACAGGGTCATGTGCTGTGCAGTTTCTCAAACCAGTTTCTAAGGACCTCAAGACTCCATCTTCTCCAGAAAAGTTCCCTTTTTTTGTCTGTTGGAATTCTATTCATCTGCTTTTCCCTCTATATTTCCTTATCCTTCAGAGTCAATTTCTTCTTCCCCTAGTCCCACAGAACTATTTAAGTCTATGTTGCACATTTAGTTCATCCTACCTTATATTATAATTAATTTCTTAAGCATCACTCTCTCATAAAATTTTAAGTTCTTTGGGTACATTTCTCCATCAGTATTTGCATTTCTGACATCACACTCTGATATTTTATACACAGTAATTGTTCAATCATTCTTTAATGAATAAACCTCTACATATTATATACTTGCTTTTAACGAGGATTTTCTTCCCAAATGTATGTGAATATACATTGAGCATATGTAGTCTAGAAGAATGCTTTACCTGTCTTTAGTGACCAATTTATGCATATAAAATATATAAATTATATATGTAATATATAATTTAATAGAGATTATATATAATAGATTAATACTCCCATACACACATATAATTTGTGTATATAAACTATGAACTATAAAATATGTTATATATAGTCCATATAAATAAATAAATATGGCACTAAGGACATATCAGACATTCTTCTAGACTATACACGCTCAACAGGGGCAATATTGAGCCCAAGCAGGCAAAATTGATCCTGGGGACACAGAAGCAGCACAATAAAAACTCCATCAGTATTACACAATTTGTAACCCTCTAAAACACTGTAATATATCTGTGGTAATTAAATTTTATTGGGTGAGGTTTATGAAGAAAAAAATCTTAAAAGCACCATATGAGGTATAAACAGCTGAGAAACATTGTTCTAGACTCATAGTGGAGGACAGGAAGACAGGATGTCTACTTGACTGGAATTTATGTTATATGGGGAAAAGCCAGTTCAACACATGAATACACAATTAACATTTGAGATCGTGAAAACTCTCCTGAGTTAATCAAGGTAAACAAAACAGAGATTTGTTTTAGATTCACAGAGATGTGACATCAGATTGGAAAGTTATGATTCACCTTTCTACCGATATGACCTTCAGATTGAGATCTAGATGGTAAAAAAGAGTCAAATATATTTGTAATGTAGAAAGAGGAAAGTCATAGAAGAATAATTAGTGCAAAAGCCCTAAGTTAAAGATTTACTCATTATGTTTAAGAAACAGAAAGCCTGGATGGTTGTAGCTTAAGCAGAAATAGTAAGGTCAACAGAAGGTTCTTTATAACATGCAGAAACGATAGTGTATTTTTAAACTAATGGGACTAATCCAATGCTAGAGAGTTAATATCACAAGCAAAGGGGAAAACTGCTGGACTGGTGTGCTAGGATATAATAGGGAATTAGATCCCACTGCACAATTGTGGGGTCAGTTTTAAATAAAAGTCTAAGTATTTTCACCTACAGTATAATAGGTAGGAAAGCAGAGTATGTGTTAAAATGCTGGTACATGGATGTGCTTTTCTGATTGTTTGTATTTTCTGAGTGAAGTAAGAAGCTAGATTATCAGCTTAGAGAGAGCACTGGAAAGGAGATATGCTATGGTCTGAATGTTTGTGTCCTCCCAAAATTCAGATGCTGAAATTTTAACATATAATGTGATGGTGGTATTAGAAGGTGGGCTTCTTGGAAATAATTAGATCAACAGAATGGAATCCTCATGGATAGATTTTTGTGCCCCCGTAAAAAGACATGAGAGCGTTTACTTTTGTCTCTCTGCTCTTGTCATGTCAGGATACCATGAGGAGGACAGCCATCTGTAAATCAGGAGGTGGCTCTCATCAGTCAGTTGATCTGACAGCACCTTGATCTTGGACTTCCCAGCCTCCAGAACTGTCAGAAATCAATATTTGTTTTTTAAGTCACTCCGTTTATGGTAATTTGTTATAACAGCCCAAATTGACTAAGATAAGGTACAAGAAATACGAAGGGTGGTTGTAAAATAGTTCTCAAAAAAAAGATGCAAGGTTAATGAACCAAGGAATAGGAAACAATTGCTTGGAGCTTAAAGAACCTGTTAGAGGTTTATAGTGATGAATTTAAACCGAGTATGTTCATTGTGGTTGTGTATTTTCCTTCAGCCACATTCAGTTGCATGTATACAAATGTGAAATAGGCAGACGTTTGCTTGTAACTAGAGATGTGGTTTTGTCAAGCAAATATAAAGAAAGAAGAGAAGAACGAAGGGAGTTAACATGAATGCAATGAAATGAGTACTATGATTGTGTGTTTTGAGTTGAACATGGAAGACAAAGCAGGTATCAAAAGGATAAGAGTGAAAAGGTAATAGGATCAACGGTTTCACTAGGCTTAAAGCACTGTAGAAGTTGAAGACAAGGGAGAAGTATGCCAGAACAACAACAAAAAAAGCAGGAGACGTCCAATTTCTGGTTTGGCATTTAAGGAGTTTGAAGTCTTTACTCTCATTATTATAAAATGTACAAAGCTGAACAAACTGAAAAATCCGGAACTCTTTTTAGATCCTTCAGAGCAGTGAGATCATAGGGCTAACCTCTGCCCCCAAAATTGAAATAAACAGATAATCAGATACAGAGAATCATAACGTAGCAGAGCAGAAACCCACCAGCAGAGAATTCCAAGGGAATCTGTGGAGGGGTAGGAAAACTTGAACTGTAATTGATAAATTGTTTAAAGCCCAGTGTGTGCAAGCTTAAGAGATAAAACTCCAGGGAACCAGTCATGAGGCAGTTCTTATACTTTTATGAGTTGTACTTCTAGGACTCTATCAGGTCCTCACAGTAAGAATGAAAGAAAAATTTGGTCATGCTTCTGGTAGGGGGAGCAGAAAAGGAACCATTTAAAAATATGCCAGAGCATTCTGTCCTGTTGAACAAGGCTTGCCCTCAGTAGAGACTATTTTAGCCTAACATACCTGGATACTCTAACCTAGTCAACTCCAGCTGACTATAGCTTTCCACATGGGGAAAAGGAAATACCCACCTGCAGCCCCCTCAAGCCTTTCTGTTCCACATAAGTGTAGGGGAGTGACTAAAAATCACCAGTAATGTTTACAGTCCAGGGACACAGACTCCACCAAAAAAAACTAAGAACAAACAATAAGGCTACTGATTGCTTTCTCTCCCATAAACACACCTATATTATACTTTAGTAAAGTTGTAAAGTAATAAATGCAAAACATTCTAATCAAAAGGCAGAGGTTAGTAGAAGGATAAAAAAATAATAACATGACTATATGGTGGCTGTAAGAGACACAATTTAGATTCAAAGAGACAAATAGTTTGAAAAGGTAGAAAATGATATACCACATAAACAGTAATCAAAAGAGTTGGAATGGCTACACTAATATCAGACAAAATCAACTTCAATTAAAAAACTGTTTCTACAGGAGGGACATTTTATAATGGTAAAAGGGTTAATCCACCATGAGGAGATAATAAGTGTAAACATATATTCACTAAATAACCTAGCCCGAAAATAATGAAGCAAAACCTGACAGAATATAAGGAAGAAATAGATAATTTCATAATAATAGTTGAAGATTACAATACTTACTTCCTGTAATGGATACAGACCATATAGACGGAGATAAACAAGAAAAAAAAAGACTTCAACAGTGCTATAAACCAACTAGATCTAACAGAAATCTGTAAAACACTGCTACCAACAAAAAAGATTATATACATTTCACTCAAGTGCACAAGAAACATTCTCCAGGATAGTCTATATTATAAACCATAAAACAAGTCTTGATGAATTGAGAATCATTATAAATATGAATTATCCATATAGACAGAGATAAACAGGAAAAGGAGACTTCAACAATGCAATAAACTAACTAGATGCAACAGAAATCTATAAAACACTGCTACTCACACAGAAAATTATGTAAATTCCACTCAAGGGCACAAGAAACATTTGCCAGGATAGTCTATATTATAAACCATAAAACACGTCTTGATGAATTTAAAATCATATAAAATATGTTCTCTGACCTATAATAGAATATAAATAGAAAAAAATGAAGAAAATTTGAAATATCACAAGAATGTGGAAACTAAACAATCCACTACTAAATAACCAATGGTTCAGAGACATATCACAAAAGAAATGAGAAAATACTTTGAGATGAATTAAAAGGTAAATAAAACATACTAAAAATATTGGGATAAGGCTGAAGCAATGCTTTGAGAAGAAGTTATAGCTGTAAATGACTATTTTAAAAAGAAGGAAGATTAGAGCAGAAATAAACAGAGAATAGAAAAACATATAGAAAATAATTAAGAAAGCCAAAACTTATTTCTTTGAAAAGTTAATCCTGTAGCTAGACTTACCAAAAAAAAAAAAAAAAAAAAAAAAGACTCAATGTGCTAAAATCAGGAATTACAGAGGAAGAGACATTACCTCCAATCTAACATACACAAAAGGATAAAGTAATATGAAAAACCATATGTCAACAAACTAGATAACCTAGAGAAAACAGACAAATTCCTAGAAAAACTACATAAAGTTATTCAAGAAGAAATAAATACTGTGAATAGACGTATAACAAGTAAACAAGTAAAGAGATTGAAATGGTAAAAAAAAAAAAAAAAAAAAAAAATTCCCACAAAGAAAAATCCAAGATCAGATAGCTTTACCAGTGAGTATTACCAAGTTTTTAAATATTTAACACCAATCCTTCATGAGCTTTTCAAAAACACATAAACAAAAGAAAAATTGGAAACGCATTCTAACACAGTTGATTAAGCCAGTATTACCCTGATACTAAAACCAGACAAAGGCTTCAAGAGAAAATAAAACAATAGTATTCAATATTTCTTGTGAATATAGATACTAAAACATTGAACAAAATACTAGAAAACCATTATTCAGCAACATATTAAAAAAAGTATGCACCAAGGATATAACCAAGTAGGATTTTTCTAAAGTATGTATATTTATTTCAAAATATGAAAATCAATTAAAGAATAAGCATATTAATATAAGAACATAATCAATATTATCATCTTAATAGACTCAGAAAAATCATTTAACAAAACATAACACATTTTCATGATAAAAAAAATTTAAATACTAGGAATATGAAGGAACTTCCTCAATCTGTTAGGGGATGTCTATGAAAAACCCATTGTTATCATCATACTTTATAATGAGACTGAAAATACTCCTCTTAAAATCAGGAACAAGACAAGGATGTCTGCTCTTACTACTTCCAATCAATATCATACGATGAAAGGTCTAGATAGAAAAATTAGGGAAGAAAAATAAATGGTAAGACATCTAAATTGGATATGAAGAATAATATTATATCTATTCACAATCGTAATCTTTCATTTTGAAATCCTCAAGAAATACATGCATATAAAAGGTAGTAGAGCTAATAAACATGTTCAGCTACATTGCAAAAGCAGTATTTTAAAAAGCAATTGTATTTCTATATTCTAGCAAAGAACAATCCTAAAATAAAATTAAAACAATTCAATTCACTATAGCCTCAAAAACACTTTAGAAATAAACTGAACAAATGAAGTACAAGATGTGTGCACTGAAATCTACAAATCATTTTTGAAAGAAATTAAATATATTGAAAAATTAATTATATTTTGAAAGACCTACATAAATGGCAAGACATTCCATATTTATGGATTGGAAGACATAATGATAAGCTAGCAAAACCCCCCAATTTGACCTACACCCTCAATACAACTGCTATCAAAATCCCAGTCAGGTTGAACCAAGAAAATGAGGGTAACACCCAGCTGATTATAAGACTCACAATAGAAAGAACGTGAGTCCTCGAACATTAGTTTATGTGTGTGTTTTCTCCCTTCATGTCCTTTGTTTAAATTTATTGGCTGTGTGGGTTTGATGTTGTCAGGGTATAATAATGCACAAAAATAATAAATAATAAATTTGTGTTATATGGGGTCCCAAAAATTACTCATAGATGTCCAAAACTGTGGCAAATAATTTTCTGCAGATTCAAACTCTGGGAAAACTACACTGTCTCCTAAATCACTAAAGAATGTGTAGAGAAATTCATGCTTAGTTTCTCATGTCAAATGTAAATGCAAGGGAGAAAATAAAGCTATTTTCAAAGTAAGAAGCTAAGAAAAAAAAATCCCAAAGCACTCCAGAAAATAAAGTGCACTTTATTCAGACCTTACCAACGTTGAAAGAAAGGAACATCAATAAAGAAAATAAGTCTTAAGTTGAAACCTAAAACAAGAGTAAGAATTTTCATAGCAGAAAAGGGAAAGCAATAAAAGAAAGAAGAAAAGAAGGCATGGAATATGACCAACAATTAAGGGGCAAGCAGAAGAAAATACTATAGTTGGCTAGCAAACACCTCAGGATATAGTATCAAATAATTTACACCACTTATTTTTGCATGCCCAACTTCATGGTTTCATTTGCTATGTGTATTCTCCTAAATCTAAAGCATATTGTCCCAGTCCAGCTGTCTCTAAAAGGCTGCAGAAGGATATATACAAGTTCCCATTGTCTGTTACAATGGCAGATCTCAAAGGACTTCAGATCAGCATGTGAAAGCCAGTATTCCTTACCTGCTTCTTTCTAACTCTCACGTCTCCAAAATGTCCTTCCTATTTTTTCTTTCCTTTTTTTTTTTTTTTGTTTTTTATTTTTTGTTTGTTTAGGCCCTGGTCATTTATTTCCTTGATTACACTGACAGCCACCTAACTGGTCTCTGGTCTCTTTAACTCCCAATGTATATTTCTTAATCCAATGGATTAGACCTTTGTTGGAATCATAGAACCGTTCTCTCTAATGAGAGTTATAGATGCCTTCCCAGTAAAAATGTACTTATGCACCTAACACGGAAAATTTTGCCTACAATTTTGAAAGGACTATGTATCCATGAGTCCCATCTTTAAGCCTTTTACCAGTTATTGGACACTAGAGATAGTTCCTAGGTTATACTATCCTCAAAACTTCTGCCAGAATAATCACAAAGAAGTAAATCTATTATTTAGACTATTCTATATAATAAAATTCAAAATCAAAATCTTTGGCACAGCATAGAAGGCCTATCAGTTGCCACTCTCCACATGTCCAGCCCTTCATTTACCACTTATCCTCTTCTCTGTTATGAACCACTATAATTTGCTAAAAAGTAGCTCCCTGATATTGTCACTACTTTACTTAAACTGTTTTCACTGCTGGAAAAGTATTCTATTTTCATAATCTACACACTTTCTCATATTGTTTAGGTGTTGTATTCTCCAATTAGATACTATCAAATTTCCTTATTTCATTTCCAACCTCTACCTGGAATGATTGTCCCTCCTATAAGCACCCTCTGTTCTGGTGGTAACTCCAGAGCAGACCTGCAGGTGTTCATATAAACTTTCCCAAATTCATTAATGATTAGCTGGAAGATTTTTATGTTTACTTTTCTTGACAGGGGAGGTAGAATGCCTCGACAGGCAAAAGTCTTCCTTCCCTTTCGTCTCTGCAGGGAAGAAAAGGGAAAGTTTCTGAACATTTCTGACTACAAACACTGTTTTATTTCTGGATAGCCTAGGATGATTCATCATTTTCCCTTCCTTCTCTAATCCTCTAATAAAGAATGGAGAAAAGGTGTAACAGAGATAGTTGTGCTGCCTTATACTAAGTCCTTTAAGAAATGTTTTCTCCAATTCCTAATGTCAGTCTTTTATACAAAGTTGGCGGTACCAACCAACTTTGTGTGTTCTGCTATCTTTGCCATTTGACCCCCAGAACCTCCCTTTTTGGTCATTGTGTCTCATTAAGTCCCTTGTTAGTACAGACATTTTTTTTCCTCCTGCCTATAATACACACCATCATAAGACTTACATCAATTCATATGGCTTGATAGAGAACACAAACCAGGCCATCCCAGTCTCTGTTTATTATTATTTATTATTATTATTAGTGCTCCATTTATTCCTATAAGCATCTATGTGTAGAGAGCCAGAGTAGCCCACTTCCTCTGGGGGGAATAGCAGCAAGTCTGCTGTAAACTTTGGGTAAACTCCAGAGAAGTAAAACCATAATAGGAGGATGTGTATGTCCAGGGTAGAGCAGACAGGCCTAGAGAGATAACCAGCTTTAATTGACCTTGCTGCAAGACAGTTGTTAGCTGAGGTATGTTAACTAAAGTATAAGAATAATAACCACAGACTGTTCTAAGTAACTGCACCCTCCCTCAGCTATGTGCTTTGTGAACATATAAAATAAAGTACTCTGAGACAGGTCGGGGCCAGAGAGACTGACATCCTCAATCTCCGGGACCGCCTTGCCCAGCTTTCTCTACGTTTCTGTTTATGTCTTTCTTTATCCCCCACTGTTCCCTTTTAGGTCTTTGAACCCTTGTGCAGCACGGGACACAGCACATGCAAGGTCTATGCACAAATGTTTCTGTCCCCCCTAGGGCCAAACCCCAAATCTCTCATGCATATTAACTTGTCAGGTTTGTTCTATTTTCCTAACATTGCTGAACTCACAATGGAACATATTCAATTCAAATCCAGATCCTCACTACAGAGCTGTTACAGAATTTGTCACATTGCAATGTAGTATGTCTGCTTCATGGAGTGTAACCTGATTAAGACTAACAACTTTATATATTAATTCAATGTCTTAAAGCATCCAGCAGATGTTTAGCACATAGGGGTTAGAATAGTGGTTAGAAACAAATTGTTGGGAAAATGAAATAAGATAATGTTTATAAAACCAGTGCCTAAATATAGTGGGAATTTAGTAAACATTAGCTTATTCTAGCTGGCAATGATTACATGCTTGCTGATTGTCAAGGATAAAGGTAAAAGAAAAGTTTTACAATATCTTTTATTTTTTAAAACTTTATATAACTGTAACAATATCTGAAACATATTTGTCCAGTTCTAGTTTCAAAATTTCTTAAGGTTTTTTAAGACTCCAGGTGTCCATGTGTCTTAAACTAAGACATTTCTCAGTAGGCATTCTTATCAAATAGAAAGTCTCACTGAGAATTACAAAAATGTAATAGCCTATACCTTTTTACAGCTGGGCACAATTTCCTGAGGCTATACAGTATGTACTACACAGAAAGGAATAGAAATAAAGCTGACATCTTAAAATTGTATCACTAAAAACATTAACAGCCTCAGGCAAAGGAACAAATGAAAATTTATAATGAATGTAAGAAATACAGTGAATTGAAGATGTGAAGGGCAACAGTAATAAAAGTATGAGAATTGTAGAACAACTTAGCAAATATCTATATATCTGATGCAGAAAACAGCTACAACCTGTGGGAATACATGCCAGGATATATTTGGGTAGATTAATCAGTGCTTTTGGTAATTTTTTATAAAGCTGATCTAGATCAGAATTATGACTTTTCAACTCTTTTTTTGCAGTATAATCTTTAAAAGAATTTATATGTAAAACTTACATACAATCGCATTATATAAGACAGGTAAGTGCACAAAACTCTTACAGTTCTTTTTTCTTATATTCCTGCTTCCCAATAACTCATCATCCATAGAGTTCCCAAAGTATATCAGATAATTTCCTTCTTCTACTTAAAAGCATCCCCCTAGATTTGTTATGAACATAGACTATAAAGTTGATATCTTACCTTGTCCTACAGAACCCCATGAGATCTGGTCTTTGCCAATTTTTCTAACATTATCTCATCCCATCTTCCCACTATCTGCAAGACTATGGGCACCATCACCCTCTACTATATCAAGTTCAAATATTAGTTCAGAATTTTGCACTGGCTCCTCCCTCTGCCTGAAACATTCCTCTGTGTCATTTGTGTACAGCTGGATTATTCCTATCAATCTATTCTTTATCTAAATATCACTTCCTAAGACAAACCATTCCTGACCACCAAAATAATGAATCCACCCAACCACATTCAATCATAACACCCCTTTTTAACTCTCCACACAATTCTTACCAGTAGTGCCTTTTCATTTTTTGATTTTATTCTCTCTGCCTCCAATATGTGTACTCTCTGAGAATAGTAACCTTATCTCTTTTATTCACTGGTCTAGCAATAGTATCTCGAACAGTGCTTGGTACACTAAGGACTGCACGAATGTATAAATGAGAGAATGAATGAATGAAAAAATGAATGAATAAATGAATGAATGATGAGTGAGGCTCATCTCTTTATCATTGTACACTGTACCTTCTTTGTTTTTGCTCTCCTTGCTTTTATTTTCTTACCTTTTCATTCTGGCAGATTTTTTCAAGTACTCTGAAAATTTTTTTAAATGTGCACTTTTTCCAAATTCTTCCACATTCTCAGAAAGAGGCATGCTAGCCCTATAAATAGAGAAATGCTAAGCTTATTTGTTGAGATGAATCAGTTTCCATGTTAAGACACAGCATCTCATAGTTGTGAATGCCTATTCCTTCTCTTCTATATGAAAACATTTTCTGTTACGTAAACATGAGTTTTCAACCATATCAGTAGACAAAGACTGTGATCACTGTCGGTAGCCTCATCTTCACACATTACAGATAATGAGAAATTGATTTGCTCCTGGCAGATCAGTTTGTTCCTTTAGCTTTACTGAGATAGCAAGATGTGGAAGGAAACCAGATGGCTGTGACTAGGAGGAGAAATGGCACTGGAAAATAAAAAATGCATCAATGCAAATTTTGTGAGAAACACTGAATATTTGCAGATGATTTTTTTTACTCCTGTCTCCAGTTACATACATTTTCAAGATATACATCATAGCTATGCTATTTCCATATTTTTAAAAATTACTCTAAACATACCAAGGGATTTTATTCTGAAAAAGGTAGTTTACTGATCATGGTATATTTATATTTTCTAAAATTCTTGTAATGTAGAGGGAAACTAGAATCATGCATATGTGAATTTTTAGTTCCTTTTGGCTCCCCTTTTAGTCCTGTGACCTTGGGTAGCTTAATGTTTCTGAGCCTCATGTTTTTATTCACTGAAATGAAAAGAATAATACTTCCGTTATATGATTACCATAAGTATGAATAAATATAAACAATTGGTCATAACCCAAGATAGTACACATAGTAGATGCTCAGAAAGTACTAAAGAATTCTTGCTTTTAGATGGAGAAGTAGAGACATGGAATGTTTATGATGTAATAATATATTTAAAATATTTTTATTTTTAATTCAAGAGCACATCTATCTCAGCTCTTTTATTTAACTGCCATTGGCGTCTTTACAAAATTTAATCCCCATCCAACCTCTTTCCTCAAGAAATATAACTCCAAACTATTTTGAAATAAGTTATTTGGCCATGTACTGAATCCTTCATACTGTGGCTACTTCTGTTCAATTTGGTATGATATTCTTATCAATATTCTTTTATCAAAAGAAAATATCTTCACATGAATCCTTGGTTCCATAAACTTATGCCTGCTCTAAAGCCTCTATAAGCTGTATCTTTCCTTTCTTCCTTTTTTAAACTCTCCCACTTTACTTCACCCTTAAATAATAGCATATTAAATATGCTTTTATTTCCTTTTCTTAAACAAAATTCACAAACTCATATATGTTTCGAGTTACTACCATATCTGTAGTCCTCTTCACAGGCAAACTTCTCGAGCTGACTTCACATTCTATTGCTTTATCTTCCTTTTCTCATGTTTCACTTGCTCTTAGACTTCTCCAACCTGAATCCTTATCCTACCATTCCACCTAAACATCTCTTGTTAGCTTCATTAATGATCTTTGTGTTGCAACTAGTGAACCATTCACAAATTTCTTCTTCTCTTCTTGGCAACTCTTGACATATTTATCAATATTTTTCTGCCTTTCTATTGACATGTAATATCCAGCTTTACTCATTATCATACTATCTCTCTGATGATCTCTTCTCAGTATCTTAAGTTAGCTACTTTTGTTCTCTCTAATCTCCAAATGGGAGCTTTCATTGCTTTGGTCTAAGCCCATGTATTAGGTTGTTCTTGCATTATACCTGAGACTGGGTAATGTATAAAGAAAAGAGGTCTATTTGGCTCATGGTTTTGTTAGCTGTACAGGAAGCATGACACAGGTATCTGCTTCTGGGGATGCCTCAGGAAGCTTACAATCAAGGTAGAAGGTCAAGGAGGAGCAGGTGTTTCACACGGTGGAAGCAGCAGCATGAGAGAGAGCAGGGAAGTACCACACACTTTTACACAACCAGATTTCATGAGAACTCTCTCACTATAAGAAGGACAGTACTAAGGAAATGGTAATAAACCATTCATGAAGGCTCCATCCCCACGAGCCAATCACCTCCCACCAGGCCCCACCTCAAACATTGGAGATTACATTTAAACAAGAGATTTAGGCAGGGACAACAAACTATATCAGTCCTCTTCACTCAATCCTCACTCTTGTTCTAACTAAGCGAATCCACACACTGGCTTCAACACTATTTCATATTGACCACCAACCTTGTCCACTCTTTCGAGCTCTAGATTCATGCAATTTATTGCCTATGTTATACTTTTACTTAAATTTCTGGCAGGTATTTCAAACTTAACATATTCAAAAGTAAACCTTTATTTCTCCAAAACTGGTCCTTCTATACTCTTCCTATTAGTGAATTGCACCACCATCTAAGCTCATTCTTGATTTTTACTCATTCACAAATGTAAATATTGCATTGAAAGAGTAAAACTATACAAAGTTATAGTAAAAAATCAACTCTTTCATTTATTCCTCCAGTGCCTGGTTAAATCTGTTTTTTCCATGTCCTTGAAATCTCAAGTAGGTCACGTGACTATCAAGTAAGAAAACACCTTCAATTATTTTATCTCATATCAGTCTCACTTTGGTAACTGTTCATCCAGTCTAATAAAATATTAAGAGTGGAAATTAAACTCTCTCTTTCTTCTCCCCAGATCTTATCCTAGTTGGAAATCTGCATTGGAAAGAGGTGTAGAATAGGCTTTTCTCTACTTCCTCTACAGGTAGCACCTCTCCCACTCCCAACCCCCAATCTCAGGCTTCCTTCTGGGTTTTTTGGCTTTAGGTTAAAATGGACTAAAGGTAAGAAACAGAAAAAGTCTTATTTGATTGGTATTCTCATGGTGCGGCTTTATTACTCTTTGAACTTACAGGTATATGAAAAGCAGAGTTCTTCTCAACAAATCTTCAGAGATATAATACTGTTTCTGGTAACTGCATTATAAGAAATTGAAAAAATATTGCAATTGTATTATACACAGAAAAAAGAAAAAAAATTCTAAATATCCCAAAATAACTTTTGCTAATATCATTCCAGAAAGTTTCCTATGCATGTACATAAAAGACAGAAAGCAGAGTATATATTTTTGTTTACTTACTCAGCATCCATTATTCACTTATTCCATTCTAGAATTAGCTGTATTTTTAGGTATATACTCCTCCTTTGGTCAAGTAATACCTTCATGCTATTACGAAAATAGGTTTTTTTACAGACCCTAGAAACACTTGGAGAACCACTGGCCCAGATATTTCAAGGACTGTTGGGCATAATACCTTAGTTGATATTGATAACTGAACATCCAAAGAATCATTATGGCACCCACATTAGAATGAGTATGTGAGGTCCAGATAATGAATAGAGCCTGGGTCTACTTAGTTTGAGGGGCTGCTCATCCAGTTGAAGAACTTCCTTCATTTGGATCTTTGGCCTATGTTTTGACAGCTATGATAGTAAAAAAGATGAAGAAGAAACCTCTGAAAACGAGTCACCTTTCCCCCATGCAAGCCAAGATATCACATTTAGGGGAAAACGATGCAAATTAGGACCACCCTTAAAGATCTAAGGTCTGTACAGGGAAAGGTTCCTTGCATATCTCCATTTAATTGGCCAGTCTAAAGCTTCTCGGCTTGATGATCACATGACTGTGTAAATCACATGACTCTTACATACAGTGTAGCATAATTTTCTAAAATGAAAGACAATACTAAAACAAATTAATTAGGGCCTCAGGTACATGGTATGCAGCTTTTGATTTGGCAAATGTACTTTTCTAACCTCATTTAAAAAGAAATAATTTGCTTTAACATGAAATTGACAATAATGTCTATTAACCTTATAGATCTTAATTCTGCTACCCTCTATCATGATATTGGCTAAAAAGATATGGGTGATCTGGACAGCCAACAGAACATCACACTGATCTATTACTTCAATGATATCATGTTGGCCAGCCTGTTGGACACCTTATATCCAAAGGGTGAAAAATAAATGCTATGAAGATACAAAGATCTATTATTTGGTAAAGTTATTAGGTTTCCACTGGTCAAAGGCATTCCAGTAGAATATCTTCCCTCAAATAAAAGATAAGTTTCATCTTTCATTACCTAACCCAAATCCAATCCCCCAAAAAGAAAAGAAACAAAGAAAGGCAAATTAAAGAAATCCCAACATCTGCTAACCCTATTTGGATTTAGTAGATTTTTGACACAACACATTTCTTGCTAAGTAATATTATTCTAGTTTATATACATAAAACACTGCTAATTTTGAGTAGGACCTGGAGCAGGAAAAGGCCCAGCCACAATTTCAGGCTATGGTACAGGTTCCCTGTAAACCATCAAAGTCTTGAATATTGGAAGCCAGATGGAAGAAAAGAAACGATATGGAATTTATAGGAAGCCCAGTAGGAGAATCATGACAAGGTCCTTAGTTCTGAAGGAAGGGCATGTTCTCTGTAGCAGAAATGTATGCATTATTGAAGAATCAGATCCTAACATGCTACTGCATCCTAATACAGATGTAACACTCAGCTAAGAGACACCAGATGACAATGCATTGCATTTTGAGCTGAGTTTCAGAAAACTATGAAGTCATAAAGTTGGGTAGATCTGGCAGTGGCCCATCATAAGATAGAAATGGTATATAAGGGATGGAAACCTAGTAGCATCAGAGAGCATGACTGAGCTGCATGAGTAGGTAAGCTAAGTCCCCATATTACCCACAATGATTGCACAAGCTCACGGTTGTGGTTATATGAAAAGTCTCATGTGAACAGTTTTTCCTTGAAGACAAAGAATGAGTCCAAACTTGATTTACAAATGAGTCAGACGGGTATGTGGACACAAGCTAAAAATGGATAGTAACTATATTCAAACTACACCAACGGGTAGCCTTGAAAGACAGTAGTGAGGGAAAAATCTTCCCAGTGGTTGAGGTTTTAAGCAGTCTCTGGTCCACTTTGCATGGATCACTTCTGTGGAAGAAATGGCTTAAGGTGAAATACATTTGGACTTTTGGACAGTGGCAGCTGGTCAGAGACCAAAAAGAAAAATGAAGTAGAGGTATCTTGCTGGATTACTGGATGTGGAGACAATATGTGAGGACTTTCATATCACATGTTAATGACCACCATAAAGCACCTACCATAGTATAGACACTAAACTATCAACTAGCAAAAACAACTGGGTCAGCTGATGTTCGCTAACCTCCATTATCAACCACCCTAAAACTAGCATTATGGGCACATGATTGAAGTAGCTTTGGTGGCAGAGTCAAGGACTGTGCATGGGCACAACAGAATAGATTTTCTAAACCCAGTCTTGTTATTCCTGCCCACGAATGTGCAATACTAAGACTCTGAGGGGGAGGTAGTCCTCAAGATACCAATAAACTTGATGAGAAGTTGACTGTATTATGTCTCTTTCATACTGAAAGGGCCAGTGGTTCATTCAAACAGGAAGAAAAACCCATCTGAGATACGAATGTCCTATCTGCAAACAGAGATAGTACCACTCTACAGAGTACCTGATACACAGGTATGGAATCCCTCTATATTAGTCTGTTCTCACATTGCTGTAAAGAAATACCTGAGACAGGATAATTTGTAAGCAAAAGAGGTTTAATTGGCTCACTGTTCTATAGGCTATACAGGAAGCATAGTGGCTTCTGCTTCTAGGGAGGCCTCAGGAATCTTACAATCATGGCAGAAGGTAAAGGGGAAGCAGGTACTCCTTACACTGCCAGAGCAGGAGGAAAAGAGAACGAGCAGAGAGGTCCTACACACTTTTACATGACCAGATCTTATGAGAAATCTATCAGAACAGCACCAATGGGATGGTACTAAACTATTAATGAAAGATATACCCTCATGATGCAATCACCTCCCACCAGACCCTACTCCCAACATTGGGGATTACAATTTGACATGAGATTTGGGTGGAGACACAGATGCAAATAATATCACCCACACAAGACAGAATCAAACCAAGCAAGCTGCTCTCTAGTGAAGGGACTGTGGGAGTGACCCTCTGATTATGTACACCACCAACCAGAAGCTCTCAGCCTAGTAGAAAAGAAATAGCTTGCTGAGGGTGTAGATGAAGAGTCAGCTGGTGGCTCTGAGTCAGCTCAGGCTGCTATAACAAAATACCATGAACTGGGTGGCTTAAACAAAAACATTTCTTTTTAACAAGGCTGGAGGTTGGGAAGATCAAAGTGCTATCTTTCTTAGGACTCTTGTAAGGACATGAATCCCATTCAAGAGAACTTTACCCTCATGACCTCATCTAATCCTAATTACCTACCAAAGACTCCATCTCCTAATATGATCACATTAGGGAATAGACTTTCAACATATGAATTTGGGGGGACACAAGCATTCAGTGCATAATGGAGGCAATACTTGGAAAGGTTTGGGAGCTGTCCTCCAGGTGGCAGTATGCTCAATCAATAATCTCCCTATAGTTCTGTGTCCCCATTAGCAAGAAGAGATGAGTCTAGGGACAAAGGGAGGATGCAATAGCAGCCCTTTTCACCATCTCTCCCTATGACTTACCTGGGAGACTTTGATTAATCTATATACAACATTGAGATCTCCAGTATTAGAAGTCCACTCCTCAAAGGCAACAGCAAGGGTTTTATTGAACCAAAAGCTTTCGCTGCTACAATGTCATTTTAAACTTTTTTGGGTTCAGACAAACCATGTGAGAATAAGAGTCGCCATAAGGCAGAGACAATTGATGCTGACCAACAAAAGGTAAGATAAATGTCACAAAATATAGGAAAGGGAAAATGTGTGGTGTGTAGAACTTCTCCCTTGCCTGCATGTGACTATCAGTGGACAAGTGCAGCAACATTGGCCTGAAAACGTGGTTGCCAGCAGAACAACATCTCAGGAATGAGAGTTTGAGTCATATCATTGAGTATGCCACCAAGACTTATAGAGGAAATAGCTTAAGGGAGTAGAAAAGGACAGTGGAGGAGGAAGGTGTCAAGTACCATTTATGACCCTGAGACTAACTAAAGCAGCAAGGATTATTCTCCATCCCCAAAACCTTCCTCCTCTAAGTTTTCCTTCTGTTAAAAAGCCCACAGGAGCTATGGCAGAGCTGTTTCCTGAATGTGTATGGATAAGTACATCTATGTAGTACAAGGGATGGACTGTGTCAACCATGTAAAAATGCCACTCAGTTCTCTGCATTCAAGAAAGAATCTGCCACAAGGAGTGCAGTTAACTGAATGCCTCTGGGATCCATCACAGCATTGGGACAAAGCCTATACTCTTTTTGGAAGATCTCAGACAAAGACTCAGCAGAGTAGAGTTTTACAGTTTGCCTTTGCTGCCTCATGTCAAAAGATGGACTTTGCATCAGAGTTCCCAGATAGGCTGGCTGAGACTTCCATAGAGCAGCGCTGCAATGTGAGTTTCTTTCTACCCAACCCTCCTTGTTTCCATCTCTCTTCATGGGTGTCTAACTTGGATTACCTACTAAATAGTTTCCTAGCCCTACTCCTGTTCTCTCTGCCCATTACCTTTCTTAGGCATTGCCTTCAAGAAGCCTCCTGAACTTGCAACTCTGTCTTGGTGCCCGATTACTAGAATACACTTGAGCAGATACAGATTTGGTTCTTTCTTAGAGTGATACTTGCTGAACAAAAAACAGTGCTAAAGAAATAATAGACACCAAGATAATTACTAGGGGATATGCACATAATCATTTTCCAGATTAAGATCTAAGAGAAGAAATATTCAAATGGAAATCAAGTAAACACCTATGGCAATCAAGGTAAAAATATTCATTTGTTTACAAGCAAAGAGCATTTTGGAAAGAATATTCCCTTATTCAAGTTTCGGTAAGCAGATGTTATTTTCATTAATGTATCACAATCAACTAGCACAGTGTTAACAAGTAATTATTGAACCTTTTAAAAAATCATTGAATTAATAAAAAATATGAAAGGACTGTTTAAAGTATTATTTATGTAAGAAGGTGTAAATTTTGCACACAAAAATGTTTAAAGTTCACAACAGAAAACATAATTTCTCAGTCTCTGATAATTATTCTGAAAAAAGGAAGAAAACTATTTCTATTAAATTACCAGTTACAGATGAGATGTGAAAATAGAACGGAATCAAAAGAGAATTGGATAAGAGGCTGAAAAAAAGTACATGACAGGTAAAAAAAAATATGTAGTTGGAAGAGAGATCCAAGATGGCCAATTAGCAACATCTCAGGATTGTAGCTCCCAGTGAAGGCGCAGAGAGCAAGTGGATGCCGCAATTTCAGACGAATTTCTGTTGCCCACAAACAGGGAGCTACCCAGTATAGGAGCCACAGGGGTCACCAGCGCGACTCTTTTGGCCAGCGTGGCTGTTTTGCTGGAGCCCCGGTGCGGCGCTTCTCAGTGCAGAGTATATGGGACTGGCTGCCCTTTGAGTTGGGCTCAGCTGGTCCCATCCCCACAAGGAGAACAGCAATTGGAAGCGCTGAGGAATGAGAGTTTCACAGTAAGCACAGCTGAACCCGGGAAGGCCTAGCTCTGTGGGGAAAGGGCGTCTGCCAAAGGAAAACTAAGAAACAGACAAAAACTTCATCACCAACAAGCCGGACATCCACTCAGACCCAATCTGAAAGTCCGCAATTACAAAGACGGCAGGTGGATAAATCCACAAAAATGGGAAGAAACCAGTGCAAAAAGGCTGAGAACACCCGAAATCAGAATGCCTCTCCTCTGACAGGGGATCGCACCTCCTCATCAGCAAGAGAACAAGGCCTGATGGAGAATGAGTGCAATGAACGGACAGAATCAGGCTTCAGAAGGTGGATAATAAGAAACTTCTGTGAGCTAAAAGAACATGTACTAACCCAATGCAAAGAAATGAAGAACCTTGAAAGAAGATTTAACGAAATGCTAACGAGAATGGACACCTTAGAGAGGAATATAAAGGAATTGATGGAACTGAAAAACACAACACGAGAACTTCG
>CAUYLG010041829.1:0-16748 GCA_963573385.1 Cacajao melanocephalus
GCGGGGTGGGGGCTGCAGTGCTGGCCTCCTGACACTCCACATTTTGCAGCACAGGCCCCCGGGGAGGCCAGAGAAGAGGTGGGCAGAGCCAGGCACAGCAGAAGCAGCTTTTGGGAAGACAGCACCCTGGCATTGGCCACCGGCAGCCCAAGGGCACCCTTAGCATGCCAACCTGCAGCCATAGGAGACGCCATGCCATGGTCAGGACTCCAGGCCAAAGGCTGGATGCCCAGGGCAACAGCAACCTTCCATCAGCCCGGCCTCTGCCCCCATCACTCAGGGGATGCCAAGACCCTCAGTGGCCCCCATCCCCTCTGGGCCTCACTCCGGCTTACAGCAGAGGCCGGCGCCGGGGGCAGTGTGCACAGACTATCGCCAAGCCCGCCTTTGTCCACAGAAACGCCACTTACAAGGCCCGGCGCCCCCTGCCTGATGGAATATTGATCCTCAGAGTGCAAAGTCCGCGTGCCATTAGTCCAATCTCTCTCAAGCTGACACAATCCCATCATTTGTCATCTTCCCGTCCCGCTGGGTTTGCTCAGGAGCTGGCGTATTTGCTCTCTCCGCCACTTTCCCGGCCCCCTGCACGCCCTTCCTGACGGGTGCTGATGGGGCCGTCACGTTCTCACAGCCCCTCTGCCCCCACCAATGGGACAGCTGGGGCTGTCTAGGGGCTGAAGACTTCACAGGAGGGTCTCGTGAACTCCGACGGGGGAGACCCAGGACAGGTGGAGTCACAAGGGGATGGGTGCCATCCCATAGCGAGTGCCCCCCAACCACTCACCAAGGAATCTGATGGTCTGGGATGAAGGAGCAGGGTGCACAAGTGTGGAGCACTCAGGCTCACAATGCTGGCCAGGCCCTCGCTGTGGCTGAAAACCAAATGTGTCACCCTGTGTGCCAGACTCCAGTGGCTACACCCAGCAGTCACCAGCCTGGGGTGGGGTGGGCCCAGGGGTGAGGTCAGAGGAGCAGGGGCCCTCGGCCAGGTGTGCAGGGAGGTGCCTCCCCTCACCTGGAAGCTGAGTGTTAGTCCTGCAGGCCTGCCAGGGCCTCCTCCTCCCTCCTCCCACCTGGGGCTCCGGAGATCACCCACTGGTGATCACCCCGGGGCCGGCCTGGAATGGCTCGGGTGGGTCTGGAGTGGTGACTGGTTGGTGAGGCTCAGGAGCTCCCCGTCCAGGGCCTGCACCCCACCGTCTAACCAGCTACAGGAAGGTGGCTTGCCTCTGTGCATGCGTGCGCCCGGGTGCATGTGCGCCTGTGTGTTCGTGTGTCTGTGCATACGTGTGTGTTTGCATGTGTTATGTGTCTGTGCACTGGTGTGTTTGCACGTGTATTCATGTGTGTCTGCACACGTCCATGCATTTGCACATGTCTGGTCATGTGTGTCTGTGCACGTGTGTTTTCATGTGTGTGTTCATGTGCCTGTGCATGTGTTTGCACGTGTTCATGTGTGTGTTTGTGCATGTGTTTGCACCTGTGTGTGTGCCTGTGCACGCATGCATGTTTGCACATGTGTGTACCTGTGCATGGGTGTGCATGTGTTTGCACGTGTGTGTTCGTGTATGCCTGTGCCTGCATGTTTGTATGTTCATGCTTGTTTGTGCATGTGTGTTTGCATGTGTATGTGCCTGTGCATGGGTGTGTATTCGTGTGCGCCTCTGCATGTGTGTGTTTTCACGTGTGTTTGTGTCTATGCATGTGTGTGTGCTGTGTGCCTGTGCATATGTGCATGTGTTTGCATGTGTGTGTGCCTGTGCACGTGTATACCTGTGAATGTGTGTGCATTTACATGTGTGTGTTCATGCATGCCTGTGCACATGTGTTCATGTTTGCATGTGTCTGCACATATGTGTGTTTGCATGCATGTGTGTGCATGTGTTACTGTGCACACGTGTCCATGTGTTTGCCTGTGTGTGGGTGTGTTTGCACATGTGTTCATGTGTGCCTGTGCACACGTGCGTGTGTGTGTGTGCATGGGTACATGCTGCTGTCTTAATGCAACACCGTGCCGTTACGAATGAATATCTACATGCAAATCTACACATTAAAACTTGGCAACCTTGTTCCTGAAACTCCTCCACACATGACTAGTGGGTTTAAAAACAAAACCGAAGAAAACATTGGCAGCAGAGGCGCCTCTCCAGTGTTTGTCCTTCACATCCCGAGTGGGAAAAAAGTTCTTCCTCAAAACAAAACAGAAAATGTTCTCAAGGAAAAGCATCTAACTCCTTCGATTCCAGAGCCTCTGAGCCCAGAGCTGGCTTGAGGGAGGCAGACGCAGGGGTGCCTTCGAGGGAGCCTGGGCCACCCAGCCAGGATGCAGCCTCCGCCTCTGGACCAGGGCCCCGGCCGAGGGTTCTGTCCTGGGGCATGTGGCCATGTCTGGAGATGCGTCTGGTGGTCAGCTCTGTGGGGAGCCACCTGCGTCTGGCGGGTGGGGGCCAGGAACGCTGCTCAGCGCCCTGCAGAGCCCAGGACAAACCACAGGATGAGAGATTATTCAGAGCAAAGTGTCCGTGACGCCGAGGCTAGCCGTGGACGCAGGCACCCCACCGGCTGAGGGCTTGGCCTCGATCATGACGTGTCTGTCCCGTCCGCCTCCCTCCCTTCTCCGAGCCTTCCTCTCCAGACACCTCTGCTAAGCACCTACTATGCGCCCTCCCCTGCCCTGCTGAGGACCGAGTCACACTCGGGCTGGGACCTGGGGTGGAGGAGCCGCTGAGTTCCAGGGTCGCAATCGCCTCACTGTGCTGTCCCCTCCCAGCCCTGTCCTTGCCTCCCCTCCCTTCCAATCTCCTGCACCTGATGCTTCCTCCAGCAAGGCCACCGCAGATGGGCTGACCGGAGCTTGAGGGAGAACGTTGCAGTGTGCACAGCACGGGTGTCCAGCCCCCTCTGTGGAGTCCAGACTCCCCGACCCCGCCCCGGGTGTGGGGGTGTCCCTGTGGCCCAGTAGTATCTCAGCCCTGCTGGAGCCACGCAGGCCACAGCTCCCACCACACGAGGCCCCCAGTATCACCGAGGCTGGCCGTCTCCTGGCTCTGCGTCCAGTCAGGCTCCAGGTGCCCCAGGGCCGCCCCTGCCCTAGGCCCCAGTCTGGAATGACCTCCTAGGCATAGGGAGCACACCCAGTCCTTGTCACTGTCAGCTGAGCCCTTTGCACACGTGACCTCAGTGAGTCCCCACAGGCTCTCCCCTCAAGAAGGATGGTCCGGGACCCTATTCCACAGGAGGATGATGGGCTTGAGCCCAGGCTGAGCCTTGGGGCTGCCCACCCCCTCACGTCCCTGAGCAACTCCAATTAGGGGAGTGTAGACTCCAGACAGACTTGCCAATGTGAGGGTGACTGTCCCCTTAGCTAGCAGAAACCCTTGCCCGGGGGGCAGCTGCCTGACTGCGGGGCAGGGGGGTCCATGCACATGGGAAGGCCCTGCCCACAGGAATGTGGCCGGGCAGAGGCACCAGTGACGGCGCACAGGCCTGGCACAGGCACCCTCCACCGGCAATGTGGGTGGGAGCTGCAGGCCGCTGGAGTCGGGCAGCAAACACAAACCCGAGCCGGGCCCTACGGAGAAGGAGGCCTGGGAACACGCCCTGAGCGTTTGCCCGCAAACTGCCTCCCGCACTCCAGGCTGTGCGAGCGTGGGGCTCCTTTACTTGAGAAAAACGTTTACGGCACCCAGATAACACTTATGACTAAACAGAAGCAAAACGAGAGGCCGAGAGGTTGGTCCGTGGGGCCCACAACGGAGGCCCAGCCCTGAGTGTTCAACATTTCGCGTGAGTGGGAATTTGGGAACAAAGCCGCGTCCTCCTGTTTCCTCTGCCCTTTGTCACCACGGGGGAAACGCCAAGGCTCCTCCGAGTCTGTTGAATCTTTGAGTGATGCCTGAAACCAAGTTTTCCTTCACTAAGCCCTCTTTGACGTTCCCTTCTGAATTCACCCCCAAAAATAAAGGGAGAAAAGGAAGTTCCCAAGTTGGTGAGTGTGGACGGGGCAGGAGTTTTATTCACGTCCTTTCTGTTTACTTCCCACCTGGATAAGATCTTAATCGTGGCCCCCCATTATCTGCGCTGACGTGTATCAAGGCCGGTCCTCCCTCGCTGCCGCGCCGGCCGTCAGCCTTTCTTCCTGCCCTCCCTCTCAATGGAAGTTAATTTCGAGTACATGATTTATCTTGCTGGGGCGCAGCACAGAGGCGGCCCACCTTTTCAAAGGGCGGGCTGGGGAGTGAATTATCGCGGCGCTGTCCGGTGATTGGGTTCCGCGGGGAAGGAGAAAAGGCAGCCGTGTGTCGTCTGATGCGGCGCTGGGCCTTTTCAGCCGCGAAGAAAAAAAGATTAGGCCTCTGACAGCGGGGCTGACAGGCGAGCCCAGGGCAGCAGACAAAAGGCTGGTACCTGAAAGCCGGCCTGCGCCCCCGCCCCAGGGGGCCTGCACCCCTGACCCACGCCTCCTTTCGGTGCGCTGGGCTCCCCCCACCTTGCTGGGCGCCTTCCTCCGTCCTCACCTTCCTCCTTCCCCTCTTCTTCTTCCCACCTCTCTCCCTCCCTTCTCCCCTCCCCCCTCATCCTCTGGTCGTCCCTCCTCTCTCCTGGCCTGCCCTCCTCCCACCTCCTCCCCACGGAAGTCCTTGTGGCACTGGGTCCACACAGGTGCCTGGCCTGGCTCTCCACCCCTTGACAAGCGTCCTGCCTCCATGTGTGGACTCCCCCCGCAGCACCGCCTTCAGGAGGGAGACTCTTGTCCACCCTGCCTCCCCCACTCTCCAGTGCAGGACCACACAGAGGCCGGTGCCACCCACACCCCACTGAGGTGGTGACCAAGGGCAAACCCCTTTCCCTTCTCTCCAAGTCTCCTGGGGGCCTTGCTTGGCACAGGCAAGGTGTGACGTGGGCGCAGGGGCCCAGCAGCGGCCAGGAGGGCCAGGGGCTGGGTGTGGATAGGGGGCTCGGGGGCCGCCCTGGGAACCCCTGCACCCCTGCACCTGAGCCAGCATGGGGCCTCCCCTCAGATTCCCCATCACACACTCAGCAGGCTCGGGGCCCAGCAATTCCTCAAGACATCTGTGCCACATCCTCACCAGCCCACCAAGCTTAGCTGGCACTGGCTCCTCCACCATATTGCCCAGACCTGGGCAATCTCTAGCCTCCTTCGATTTAGACCCATCCCCCACCCTGACCCAGGGCCTCGGATGGCAAGGACTCGGCAACTGTTCTCATCCCAAAAGCGGCCCTGGCCCCAAGCATGTGCCCCTCACATGCAGCCTCCACCCCTCCCACGCTCCGTTAGACAGAGGCTGAGCCGGAATGTTCTTTCCAGGACCACAGGAAGCCCACAACCCAGAGATGCCATGGGAGAACAGGGAGAGCTCACACCAAGCTGATCTTGACATCCTGACATTCTCTCTTTAGATGACGATTTGCATGAATATTTGAGAAAACACCTACATTAGGTCCAACTTTAATCACTAAAATACGTTCCCCAGGACATGGGGGAGCCGCGGGCGCCGTGTCCCCACAGCCAGGACATGGGGGAGCCGCTCTCTGTGTCTGTGTCTGGAAAGGGGCAATGCCACCTGAGCCCATCTCCAACACAAATGAGCTTCCCCGGAAAATCACAGCGATCATTCGTCCAATCTCTCCATGGGCCATTCACACGGTATTTGGGGGGAAATTTGGATGTGAGACCCCGTGGTAGCCCCTAGATTCATTTGCTTTCACGTCCTTTGCTCAAGCACACAGATGGGATAGAAATTCCCCTGCCACACTCCCCGGGATGAACTTGATGCTTTCCTGGAGGAGTTCGGATTCTTGCCCAGATGCAAAGCCCAAAAGGCCGCTCAGTTAGTTCTCGGCAGAAGCCCCGGTCTAATGGTTTGCGATGCTTCACTAGGGCCTCCCAGGAGCATTTAACATGAGACAGTTATTAAAAGGCGGTTGACTTCTGGGATCTGTGGGGAGGAATCACTTTAGTGTCTGTTTAGGGAGCTAGTCTGAGTGTCTGCAGGAGGAGGGAGAACCGCAGCCTACATCCTGGGGGCTTCGCAGATGGGGATGCAGCTGCCTGCCCAGGCTGGTGCTGCCCCTTGGTGAAGGGTAAAGTAATCATAGTGATAATAATACCAAATACAAGTTAGAATCCACAGCATTCGGTCCAGTCGAAGGAGCTGGTGGCAGCCTACCACCTGCAAAATGTGGACCAGATCAGTACACTTAGCTCCAAGACAATGCAAACCTGAGATGCAGGAAGAAGGTAAAGGACCTCAGCGTTTTTAGGGTACTACACAGCACACACCTGTTTTTCAAAATATGTGATTTTGTTTAACATTGTTAGTATCATTATCGTTTAGACAGAATCTCGCCCTGTCGCCCAGGCTGGATTGCAGTGGTGTCATCTAGGCTCACTGGAACCTCGGCCTCCCAAGTTGGAGCAATTCTCCTGCCTTAGCCTCCTAAGTAGCTGGGATTATAAGCACCCACCACCATGCCCAGCTAATTTTTGTATTTTTTTTTTTAGTAGAGATGGGGTTTCACCATGTTGGCCACACTGTTTTACATTATTTTTGAAATTTGCCAGCACCCTTTGGGACAATCTGTTGGCATCCTGAGCACCAAGGAACTACTGCCTCTGAAGATCCTGCTCAGACAGTCCCCTCCTGGCGGGATAGAAAGGGAACAGACATCTGGCACCAGCTGCCAGCTCAGGGCCACTTGGCCTTCTCAACAGTGCTTTGACCTGGAGCAGCTGCCCAGAGGCACCATCTCTCTGTGCCTTGGTTTCCTCCACCCCTGCTAAAACAGAGGTCAGCACCTGGCAGGTTACCTATCCCTAGCATATGGCAATTACTCCTAGCTGTGTCAGGCATTGTATCATTGCCCAGGCATAGACCAACTGATGACTGGGAAGAGATGGGAAACCCAGAGACAGACCCTCACTGGGACAGAACTTTGACTCTCACAGAGGTAATATTGCAGGTTACTTGGTAACATTTCAAATCCCAGAGACGAATACTTCCCCCGACATAGACTAGGCTGGGATGGTGCTTACTCACCAGTTGCATGAAGGAAAAGTTAGATCCCTACCTCACACCATAACATAAAAATTCACTATCAGTGGGTTAAAGGGCTTCATGATGGAAAGTGAAACTTCAAAAAAGAATTCAAGGAGAATGTGAATTTGGAATACAGAATGATTTATTTTTAAAGAAAGCAAAAGCACTAAGGACAAAAGGCAAGACCAATGGCCCCTTCTTAGATGTGCTCTCCCCATCCTACAAATGTAAGATTTCACACTGTGCTGTGGCCACATCTCCTAGGCTGTGAAACTGAAATAATAAGAGCTCCCAACTCAAGGTCCACCTGGAGAAAGGAATCAGTTTGGCATGTCCTGGTGTGGAGCTGAATATCCCAACATCGGCCACCGTGGCAGTGCTAGTGCTGCCTTGCTATTCCCTGACAATCCAACCCCCCTCCCAGGCAGGGGCCACATGGCATTCAGCTTAGGACCTCCCAGGAAAGCCAGGCCCCAGGCTAGACACATAGCGTGGCCATCAAGGGCCAGAGCTTGGCTGGTAGCTGCTTGAACAAGGCCTGGGGCAGGGAGTAAGTGGGGCTGCCTGGGGCCTGGGCCAGCACCATGGGGAGGTGACTAGGATTTGGCCAGCAGAGTTCCCAAGGAACGTGTGTGTCTCTCACAAGGAAAGGTGGTTTTGAAGCACTGGTCCAGCAGGGAGGACAAAACAGAATGGAATCCAACCAGGACGCCTTCCATGATGATTGTGACACCTTCACAGGGTTTAGCACAAACGCCCACCATCAGGGAAATGGGCTGAGACAGAGAAGTTAAGCGTCAGCCATCCTGAGATGAGGTTAGCGGTAAGGAGATCTGCAGGCTCCCTGTCGAGCATTAAGTGACATATACTTAAAGGATTGCTCTATTTACTTTAGAATTAGCTGTGCAGACTGACACCAAGGAATTGCTGGCTTCCAAATCCCGAGCCCGGTAATCCCTCCCTAAGCCTCACACGCTAAACCACCTGGGCGCAAAATCAATGGCTCTCCTGGCCCAGCCAGCACTGTGGAACCACCTGCTCCCAGCTCTGCCCCAGCCCAAAAGCCTCGCTAAGCCACAGCCGTCCGGAATCCACCAGACTGGTCTCCCAAGACCGGCAGTGTGGGGACACAGGCAGGGTGAGGTTCACGGTGAGCAGCTTTGCTCTTGGAGACACTTGGCCCTGGGAAATGGCAGCCCTGCTTCCTGTGCCCTCGGCTTCCTCCCCTGAGGCCAGAGCAGCAGCAGATAGCAACATTCCTGGGGCACCTACCAGCCCCACCCTGATGAGGTCTGAGCTGCCCCTGCTGGGCTTAACCCCAAGACATCTGGCCCTAGGGCCTGGCCCCTGGTCATGCTGCCATCCTGGCCTCTGGTGGGGCAGTGGAGAGAAAGGTTAGCTGGACCCCTCTCCTTCCGGTCGGCTGGGTGGTAGGGCTCTGTTGGCCCAGGCGCAGTTGTCATCAGGCCACATCTGCCCACTAGAGAATAGGTGCCCACTATTCAGTCACCAGGGCCAGCCCTATCAGCCCTGTGGGCACAGCCTTCTGCCCTTGCCCTCCAGTGCCAGCCCAGCAATGGGCAGCACTGCCTCACTGGTGCCACGTGGGCCCTCAGGCAGCCCTCTGGGATCTGGTCCTCCTCACACTGGCCTGGCCAAATGCCACCACTGGTCTGGGTACTTGGGATAGAAATCTGGGGGTGCCTTCCCTTTCCCAAGCCCCACACGTAATCCATCACCAGTTCATGCCAGCTCCACCACCCAGCGTGCCCACACCCCTCCCATCCCCCATCTTGTCCAGCCTTGGCCCTGTGACCACTCCCCAGGCCCTGGCAGGAGCCCCCTCCCTGCCTCTGCTTAGGTACCTGCTGTGTGAGCTGGGCAAAACCATCCACCTTGCGCCGGCCCATGGGCCCCTGGGCCACTTCTTGCCCTCCAGCCCCCTCAGGCCCCGGCAGGGCCAGCACACGGTCCTGAAGCACCAGGCTCTCACCACCCTCAGACCCAGCACCCCAGCCCCTCTGCCCAGCGAGCCCCCTCCCTCCCAGCCTGTGTCTCTCCTTCTGCTTCCAGATGGGACACCCCCATCGCATCCAAAGAGCTGCCTGCGGGTGTTCTCTGTGGGCCTGGAAGACAAGCTCCCCCAGGGCTTCATCCGCACCCCACCCACCCTGCCAGGCCTCCATCCACATGCGCTAGGTGGGGATCTGGGCTGGCATCCTTTGAGGCCAAGGGCGAGATGGGCCCCAGCCTGGCCCCTTCTCAGCCCTGAGCCCTGCACCCAGGAAGCTTCGACGGGAAGCTGGGGCTGGAGGACAGGGCAGAGCTCTGGGGACACGTCCCGCCCCCACCCAACTAAGCCAGGAGCACAGGTCGGCCCTGGGGCACACTGAGGACGGCCATGGCGGATGGCTCCGGGTCACTCCTCCCTGGAAGACCCTCTGTGGCCGGCCTGTCCTGGCTGCCCTGGCCTCTCGCCCGTTTCCTGGCCTGTCTGGGGTGCCGCAGGGGAAGGGGCTGCAGGCAGCAGTGGCCTCTGCGAGCTCGGTTCTCAGGGCGGGAGGCGAGGCCAGAGCGGCACTAATTAGCACGCTGCTTGTGGGCCGAGTTAGGAATGTAATTACTGAGGGAGGCAGAGCCTGCCCAAGGAATGCATTTTGAAGGTTACCATAGGAATCTGCGCTGGCCTATTCATCCCGCAATACTAATCACAGTCATGAGGAAGGGATTGGGGACAGCGCTAGGCTCACATCTGAGGATATGCCGGGAACAAAGCGCACACTTGCTCCTTAACCCTTTGGGGTCCAGACGGGTGACCGTCCGAGAGGTCCCTTCCCTGCAGCCGGGCCCGGGCCTCAGGTGCAAGGCTGTGCTCCGGAAGAGCCTCCCGACCGGCCCCTGGCCGCAGACGGCCCTGAGCAGACCACGGGCCCACGCACAGCACCCTTCCATCTCTGGCGCTGCAGTGCCGTCCAGGGCCTCTGCTCTCAGCCAGGTGCCTGGAGGAAGCTGGGTGCCAGACCAGTGAGCAGGCTGGGCTGGCCCTCAAGGTTGGGCCCAGGGAGGCTGACGGTCAGGACGCTGGTCTCTCCAGGTCTAGGCCACAGGACACAGGGTGGGCAGCGAATGCTCCTGCTCTCCAGTGAGTAGCCCGTGGCCGTCACAGGGAGGGCTCGCTACTTGGGGAGATGGCCCTGCCTCTCCTCCTGCCCAGGCGCTCCTGACAGCTTCTTCCAGCACCTTCCACCCCTTCAGCTCCTTCCAGCACCTTCCACCCCCCTAGCTCCTTCTAGCACCTTCCATCCCCCCAAGCTCCTTCCAGCACCTTCCACTCCCCACCCCAGCTCCTTCTAGCACCTTCCAGCAAGGACAGCAGGTCCTCCCATGACCCCTGCTCCGGGACAGTCCACCCTGCCTCTTCCCCGTGCGCTGAGGGACTCATCCTGCAAGGGCCCTGTCCTCGGAGGCCACCCCACCTCCAGGCGGGCATTCACCATTCATGCACGTGTTCCGTGAGCTTTCATCAAATGGCCACTGGGCAAGGTGGCCACAGCCTAGGAACGCGCAGCTGGGGCGGGTGATGTGGGGAGCGGGGGGTTCCCAAGAAGACATCACCAGGGGTTTGTAGCCCATAGGAGCCTGCCAGGGTGACGAGGTGGCTGCAGCTCTGAATGAAGGGGGCAGTAAGGGTGTGGGGAGAGGGCGGCCGGCACGCGCTCCCGGATGTGTGGGCAGGGCCCACAGCACCAGCTCCCGGAACCTTGGCGGCCACAGCTCCGCGGGTCTCACCTGGTGGGGGCTTGCTTATCTCTGAGCCCCTGTCCCTGACTGGACTGAGGGCTTCCTGAGGGCTGGCTGGGGTGCCCACCCTTGTGAACGCTGGGACAGACACTGCTGTGGGCTCCCACCCACTGAAGATGCTCAGCACCCTGTCCTCTCCAGCGCTGCCCCTCCCGGGCAGCCTCTGCCTGCTCACTGGAGCTTCTAGAACAGCAAGGCCCTGTGCACAGAGGCACCTGCCTTCCTGCCCCTCCCAGCTGCCTCCAGCCCCACCCCTCCCAGCTCCTTCTAGCACCTTCCAGTGAGGACAGCAGGTCCTGGGCTGCCTCTGCAGAGCCCTGACTTCCCTTCGGGAGGCCGCCTCCTGGGTCCCCACAGTGCCACCTGGGAGCCGGAGTCCTGAAAAGGCTGGAAGCGGGGAGTGAACGTGCCGGCTCCTGAGCCACGCTGTTCTCATCAGACCTCGGGGGACCCTGTCTCCGTGGGACTCCGCCATTCACTGGCGGCCCAAGGAGCTGTGTGTTATCAACACGCCTTTACCCGGCCAAGGAGCAGTGACTTCAGTGTCGGCGGAGGAAGGCAATTTGTTTGTGAATTTTGCCCTTTGTTATGGAAAGCTGCTGGGTTTTAAAAAATTGTATAGGTTGGAACCGTTAACTCCCAGGGTAGTCCTGCACTGCGGATGGGGAAGTTTGTGGATGTGCTTATTTCTTTATTTTTTTTAAAAAACATACAGAATTGATGTTAAGTAGCCGTATGCAAATTCTCTGGGGCCTGTGGATTTTATTCTCTTGAAATCGTATTGAAAAGACCCAACCCCACAAAAATGGGCAAGATTGTGCTCTCCAAAGCAGCTCTGATTTCCAGGGACGCCTCTCAGCTTTGAGGCCTCTCTTTAAGCTCGTGTTGCCGCTCGGAACGGTGCATGCATGCCAATTACAGAACTCTTGTGCCCTCCTGCCCTGCACACCTGCTCGAGGAGATGCCCAGTGGCCTGGGCACCCCCCACAGGTGTTTCTGCGCTGCCCCTCAGGGCTGGCATTTTTGGCGGTGCCCTGGCTTATCGCTAACAGTGATGCTCAGCGATCCGGAACCAGAGCCACTGCCAAGCATCATGGCATTGCCAGGAAGGGTATTGGGTCCCCTCAAATTCACAGGGCGAAGCGCTGACCCCAGGAGCTCAGAATGTATTTGGAGAGACAGTCTCTAAAGAGACGATGAAGCTGAGGGGAGGCCATTAGGACGAGCCCTGATCTGACAGGACGGCAGTGCTTAGAAGATGAGGACGCAGATGCAGAGGGATGGCCGCCTGAGGACACAGGCAGAAGACAGAGCCCAGGAGAGGCCTCAGGAGCGACCAGCATATGGGGACACTTTGTTTTGAGAAAACAAAGTCCTGCTGTCTAAGCCGCCCAGTCTGTGGTCCAAGGTACTTGGTTCCAGCCGCCCCAGCTCACCAGGACAGGTGTGGGGGTCAGAGGGACTGACGCCCATCTCTCCTGACACTGGGCCCACGGTGGCCCCAGGTCCAGTAGGATTATGGGAGGACCCGGTGAACCTATTCGCACCCCACGCTGGGAGGAACCTGACTTCTGTGAACACCTCTGTGCACACAAGATCACATCTTCTAGTTTTAGGGAGAAGAAGGTAGAAACCACACACTCAGACTCGTATCAGCTGGGTTGCTGGGTGTCCCTGAAGTTGGCCTACTCTGACCTCCAAAGCAGCGGGGCTACCTCCCACCTGAGCATCTGCTCTGGAGGAGGAGGGGGAGGAGCCACATGTGGGGCAAGAAGCAGATGGTCCCAACCCATCCAGTCCCTTCTGCAGGGGCCCCAGCGGGCAGGCTGTTCTGCTCAGAGAGTCTGGTAACACGAACCGGTCTCCTTGTTCGAGCAATGGTTTGGGTCCTTCAGAGGAGCAGCAGGAGATGGCTGCAAAGCCAGAAAGGGCACAAAAGCATATTAAAGCCGGTCACGAGGGCAAACTTCGGGCACCGTGCAGAAAACCCCCAGGAGCACTTCCCCAAATGCCCAGAGATAAAAATGGAGGGCACCATGGATCCAAGCATCCAGACAGCGATGCCAGAGGGGTCCCACCCACTGGTCAGGGTTGGGGATGGGGTTCTGAGGATTCATAGCTGAAGCTTTCAGCTAAGATCCACCAGTGGGCCCCAGCCACGAAGACCCAGAGGTAGCTTCCCGTGAGAGCCTTCATTCCAGGCCTCCATGCTGGTACACTGCTGTAGGAGACTAGCCTGAGCCGAGAGACCCCAGAGAAACCAGAGGCAACAGCTAGGAGGTGGCCGGGTGCTGGCAACCCTCCCCCACCGAGTCCCCTCGCACCCCCGCTGGGAGGCCTGGGTGGCGGCGCCAGCTCCACGTGACTCCCTGTGTGGCCTGGACTCACTGCACACCCTCTCTGAGCTTTGGGTTCTCCACTGTGAAATGGGGCTCCTGGGAGCATTGAACGAGGCTGCGTGGGACATTGCTGTGGCCGGGTGTCCTCCCCAACTCTGCCTTCGTTGGTTTTGTGAATTAGGACCCCACACGAGGTTGGGTTAGAAAGAAGTCCTGTTGCTGAGCATGCTGAAAAACCACCATGTAAATGCTCCTTCCTTGGAGCGGCAGCCACAAGGGACCTTGGAGGTCCCGCAGCCACAGAGACTGTTCCCCTGCCCAGGGCTCCAGCACTAGGTCTGGCTGGAATTGGGGGTCTCAGGGGGTGGGGACAAGAATGGGTGGTTTTTCCAGTCTTGCTCTAACATGGACATCACCATGCATAGAAAGTTCCAGATCATTCATGCTGAGCTGGGCTGGCATTCCTTCTCAGCCTCAAGCTGCTCTGAGGGCCTGTGCCATCCTTCCCCGCTCCTGGCTGGCCCTCTGACCTTGCCAACTTCCATTCCGTCACTTGGTGGCTTCGGCTCTGCCAGGCCTGGAGCAAAGACCCCCACGGGTCCCCCAGCTCCACCGTGCGCGGTGCCCCGGGAGCAGACAGACAGAGCTCAGGCCGAGCCTGCCCTCCTGTGCCAGGATCCTGTGGCCTCTCTAGGCCCCCTGTGCCCTTCCCTGATGGCCGCCGTTCCCCAGCCTGTCCCAGAGGTGCTGGGACATCCGCTCACGCCGGTGGTGCAACCGCCCATTCAGGACAGATAAGCCCCTTTAGAAAACGAGGGGGAATTTAATTCAGTGCCTGAGTGACAGCGCGAAGATTTATCCCCTGGCCAGACAATACGGCCCTGGGGCTTTAATCTCCCCGAGACAATGTGCTGCCTCTCGGCCTCATCTCAGGCTTTTCCCACGATGGCTGGTGATTAGCCGAGGTGCGTTGGATGGGAGCCACTATCTCTCGGGAAGAGTGTTTGCTCGGCTGCCGGGGCCAGCGGGAGGAGCAGGAGGATTGCAGAGTTCATCATGGCCAAGTCTGTTCCCCAGATCGAGGGGACACAGCAAGGAGGCTTCCCGAGGGGTCCTGTGGTGCCAGCGGGCAAGATGGGCACATACCTGCGGCCCCGCAGCCTCTCTTCCCCCCGAGGGTATCCCCCATGAGGGAGTGGCCCCTGCCCTCAGCCAGACACCTGCCCCCACCAATACACCCTCCTCAGGCCCCTGGACAGAATGTCAGCAGCGGCCACATGACCAACTGCCACCCGTCACCTGAGCAAGCTCCTCCCTGGGGGCTTTGGCACAGCCATCACAGGTACTTGTGGCACCTCCCTTTCCGGGGCCAAATTTGTCTCTCACCTTCCACTCTCACGGCCCCACAGCTGGATCTGGCTGTGCTGAGTCAGCTCAGGTCCTCCTGCCCCACCTGTGCTGCCACCCCACAGGACACACAAGCCCTCACAGGGTGTGTGTGGATGCATTTATCATCCTCACCGGAACCTCACCCAGGGCACCCTCCTCCCCGGGTAACGTGGGTGCATCTGTCTTCCTCATGGGAACTACACTCAGGGCACCCTCCTCCCTGGACAAACAGGGCACATGGCGGGGGCGCTCCAGCAGCAGCAGCAGACACCCTCGGGAACTGGGGGTGCTTGGGAGGATCCTGAGTTCTGCCTGGAACTCGCTTCTCCAGGCCTGTGGGATGCCTCGGGAAGCCCGGTCCACTGAGGGCAGGGGGCAGAGGTTCTGCAGGGGCTCCACAGAGAACAGTTCGCCTGCCCCGGAGGCCAGCCATCACATCCTAAAGACCCATCCATGGCCCAGGCCACCACCCATAGCCATAGAGGACGTGGAGACAGGAGCTACAGCAGCTGGAAGTCACTCTGCATTTTATGGCAACCGAACGGGTCCGGGATATGGGGCTGCTGCTACAGGCATCCTTCTGCCTCTTCCCAGGAGAGTGGGTGCGGGGGTCACAACACAGAGCGGGCAGGGGCAAGCCCTGCTCCTGTCCCCACCTCTCCAGCCAGGGAGGAAGACCAAAGGCCCCAGGGGAGGGCAGGCCCTTCCTTCCCACAGATGCCAGGGGACAGCTACCTGTCAGAGACCCACAGGGCCATGCCGGGCTGCCCCACAACCCGTGAGGACAGCGTTTACAGGAGGAGCGGGCACCCTCTAAGGCTGCCTCACCTGGCCTCCCCAGCCCAGTGGCCCCAATCTCACAGGTGGCTCCTGGGGCAGCCTGTGCATGCCACCCGGCCCCGATCCCTGAGGGTCTGTGACAGCCTCCGGGTCCTCTGTAACTGAGCTGGAAGGAGGCAGAGAAGGAGAGGGCCCCTCCTGACCCCCTCCCCACAGCTGGTCCCTCTTCAGCGCCTACATGTCCCCCCAATGCAGAGGGATGCTGGGAGTTTTTTCTCTTAAACGATCTCTGACGCACATCTGACATGCCTGCCACGGCAGCCCTGTGGTGCCCCCGGGTTCTAGCGAGGCCATGCTTGTCCCTGTGCCTCCCTACACTCAGTGGGTGCTGGCTGGCCTGGAGTCGGGGAGCACCTTGCTCGGTAGTGTGCCTGGAATGTTTCTGAGCACCCCAAATCACCACAGCCCAGCACCAGCCAGTCCCCAGGAACGGCCCACAGGACGCCAGGAACCTTGTCCCCCATCAGCCTTGGCTAATGCTCAGCTAGTCCTTTACCAATGATGTGGGGGACCCTGTGCCAAGCATCCGGGGCGCCGCAACCTCTGTGAGGCTGGTTATTGACGAAGCTGAAGCTGCACACTGTGCGCATGTTTCTCCCGGCCGCTTCGCAGCCCTGGGCGGTGGGCGGCACTGTCTGGATGTTACCATGAGTTCTGAGCAGTTTGGGGACTCACTCGGGGTCCCTCAGTGGGAGGCGGTGGAGCCAGGGTTAGAACTGGGCTGGTCAGATGCCCGGTCCACAGCTGAAGAGCTGACCGAGCTGCCCCTACCCTGAGCCCAGCACCTCAGGGGCCAAGAGCAGCGCCCCCGGGAAGTTGATTTGGGAGTCCCCATTGCAGGCAGCCTGGATTCCCAGAGGAGCTTGCCTCTCAGTGATCCCTCTGTGCTCCCACACTGTCCCCACCGCCATTCTGGGTCCCCTTGATGGGGCTCGTAGAAATGGGTGGGCCTGACCCTCCTCCTCAGCCAGGGCTGGGCCAGTTCCTTTTCTTGCCCCCCTCAGTGAGGCCGCTTAGCCACTCAACGGGTCCTTGAGGGGGAGGTGGAGGCGGCACCACAGATGGGACACAGCCCCGCCTGCAGGACCACGCGGCTGGTAGCTAAGGCCAGCGGGTGTGCAGTGTCAGGGCTAGGGCAGCAAAGGGGCATCAGAGAGAAGCCCCCTGGCCTGCCCAGGAGACTGAAAACCCCCTGTTCCTTTAAACTAACAGCACCCCTTGTAGACCTGAGGAGAAGCAGTTTCATCCCCCAGAGAAACTAAGGCATTTTAGAAGACAGGGGTCCAGCACCACGGCTGCGCTCCCCAGGGCACCCCCC
>CAUYLG010041831.1:0-16773 GCA_963573385.1 Cacajao melanocephalus
AATAGGAACACTTTTACACTGTTGGTGGGAGTGTAAATTAGTTCAACCATTGTGGAAGACAGTGTGGCGATTCCTCAAGGACCTAGAAATAGAAATTCCATTTGACCCAGCAATCCCATTACTGGGTATATATCCAAAGGAATATAAATCGTTCTACTATAAGGACACATGCACACGAATATTCATTGCAGCACAGTTTACAATAGCAAAGACCTGGAACCAACCCAAATGCCCATTGATGATAGACTGGACAGGGAAAATGTGGCACATATACACCATGGAATATTATGCAGCCATCAAAAACGATGAATTCGTGTCCTTCAAAGGGACATGGATGAACCTGGAAACCATCATTCTCAGCAAACTGACACAAGAACACAAAATCAAACACCACATGTTCTCACTCATAGGCGGGTGATGAACAATAAGAACACATGGACATAGTGAGGGGAGCACTACACACAGGGGTCGGTTGGGGGGGAAACAGGGGAGGGACAGTGGGAGGTGGGGAGGTGGGGAGAGATAGCATGGGAAGAAATGCCAGATATAGGTGAAGGGGAGGAAAGCAGCAAATCACACTGCCACGTGTGTACCTATGCAACAATCTTGCATGTTCTTCACATGTATCCCAAAACCTAAAATACAATAAAAATTAAAAAAAAAAAAAAAAGAATATCCTTGGAAACCATTCTAAAGAGCTTAGGATTTATTCAGTAAACAATGGGGAGTCAGTGAAGGTTTGTGAGCAAGAAACAGGATTATTAGAATATAACACTTTTATCAGTATATGATGCCAAAGTATATAATACAGTCATTAAGTACAAAGTGAGTTAGAAGTGAGAGTAGGCCAGAACCTGTTGAGGCCATCCATCACATCCCCCTATGTTATTGTCTTCATGGTGCTTGTCCCTGCTGAAGTCTTGTTCATTTATATATTGACCATCTGGCACCCTACTAAAATGTCAACTCAATGAGGGCACGAAGACCTTGCCTCACTTGCTCAATGCTATTTCCCCAGCACATAGCAAAGTGCTTGGCATATAGTTCATGTTCAATAAATATTTGTTGAATGTATTAATTAATCACAGAAAGTTTTATAGAGGCGCTGATATTGGAGCTCAGCCATTAAGGATACGAACAATCAGAGAGAATGGGAGAAGCCTTTCAGACACAAAGATCGTGAATAAAGGCAATGCACTGGGAATGAGCTTTGAAGTAACAGGGCTCAATGAGGTGATGGACCCATTGTGAAATTGCATCTTATAATACCTTTCTCAGTTTGTTACCCTGTATATATTTACCTGTTCACCCATTTATTATGAATCTCCTCCCAGTGAAGCGTAACCTCAAAGAGGGCAAGCACTATGCTTCTTTCACCTTTCCACTGTGTTGCCAACAGTGCTTCACCCACAGCAAACACTTAATACATATTTGTGAAAGGAAGGTATTAAAGGAGGGAAGGTCAATGTACATGTTGGGGAGCAGATAGATGGGAAGGTTGGTATTAGTTCAGATTATAGGAAATTGCTGGGTTTTATAAGTCAAAAGTCATCAATTTTCAGCTGTTTCCTATGTTTTAATTTGCACTTTCATCTTGTAGGGATGATATTTCTCCATTCACTGAATGTGGCTGGTTTTCAAATATCATTTATTTGCTGTTTTGTGTTTATTAAAAGCTGAATAGGTTTTTGATGAAGGTATCTCATTGTTGAAAAGGCAGCAAACCATTTGACAAGCAGATGAAAAAGTAATGAAGAATTATTAATAAAACCATCATCCCAATAGTATTTGAGCTCTGTGGCCTGGAATTTCACAATCTAACCACTGTTTCAAAGAATTCATTGTGTGTGCTTGCACTTAATTATTCCCCACATAAAAAAAAAATGTGAGTCACTATGCACATACATCCAATTAAGTAGATGTCTGAATGTGGATTTTAATAACCTTGAAAATTTATTCAGTTAGAGAAGAAACCCAAGTGCTTCTCATTTGTTATATGTCTCCTTGCAACAGTGCAGGGGGAGAGACACTGAGCAGAGTATGCTAACCCCAATTTGATGATTAAAAAAAAAATAGGGAATTAGATCAAGTTAATTTGCAGGTTGAGCTAGATCTAAAACCAAGGTCTGTAGTCTTAACCATTCATTATCAGGTGGTAGGTCTCCTGCCCAAGTAAACTTCTTTCCACAGATATGTTTTTCTGCCTATGATGATTAGGGATAGTCTGCATTTGGGATAAGAGGGTGTTCATGGACACTGGTTCTTAATGATTAACCATAATCAAACATCAAATGGAATGGTTCACAGGAGTCAGGTCCCTGTCCTGATACTCCCACCAGACTACTACTGGATCTGGAGAAACTACTTTTCCTCTTTGAGCCTCAACTTCCTATCTGTACAGTGAGGGTTTGGACCAGATGATTCTAACCTTCCCTTCCAACTTCTAAGTTGGGTAATCCATTAATGTCTGAGTACCTAACTGAATTGGGGAGGAAGGCACAAAATTCAGGAAAAGAAAGAAGAGCATCTACATATGGTTCATGCAAGCAATTGAGGGTGAAGTCATCCATCTACCCATCTCACCGTCCAGCCACCATTCAACTCTCCACACATCCATCTTTCTAATCAGCTAATATTGTCCTGACAGATTTCATGCAACATAAAATTCTCACCTAAAGAAGAATCTCCATATACGAGGAAGGTTTATGGAAGAAAGAATGCAGTGAGCATTTCAGATGGGTCCTTGGGGTTACAGTAACACCACTCTGCCCTTGGAATCTGATTTCAAATTCCGCATCTGCCACTTAATAGCTGTAAGATTACAACTCACAGAGGTTATATAATAGGCACTCCATACCTATTCCTTATCCATAAAATAAGGATGCTAACAGTGCCACCATCATTGGATGGTTGGGATATTGTAGTTGGATTGCTTAGGATAGGGCAGGGCACATTGTAAGCACTCAATATCCAGTTGCCATTATTACTGTTGTTGTTGTGGCTTTAACTGTTAGTATGATTAACAAGTCTCCACCCATTATGTTTTACAGATTATAAAGCTGGAGAAGAACGGCATCGGCTACCACTACATCCTGGCAAACCTGGTGAGTAGAGCACTGCAGGCTTTCAGCTCAAGGCGTTTCCAGGTTTGGGGCCCTAGCTTGCTTCTGTGGTCTCTGGCTGATGTGAACTGAGTAGGTAGAAGGGGCAATTCAGGGCTGTAATAATGAATCTTGGCAATACTAAATTTTTATCTTCTCCACATCCCACTCATCAAACCACAACACACTGCTCAAGAACCTCTACATTTCCTTAGAAGAGAGTGTGCTGGTGGGCATGGCTTTATTATCTTCACAATTCCAGCTTTAATTGGCTCTGCCCCTTTAGGGACAGAATCACTGCATCTTTGAATTAGTACAAAAGGTCTTGATCCTACTGGTTTGGGCTCTCTATTTTGACCCCAGTGATAGTTACACTGCTTATAAATACACTTACATCATAATTACACTAGTACTGACAAAATTTTAACCAGAAACAGCTTCCCAGCATGAACAATATTATGTTCATTTAGTTTTTATTCATTTTTCTACATGGCATAAATAAGCCCATTTTAAAAAAATAATATTTTTGTTTTAATGTACTACAGATCATTGGAGTTCTATTGTTTTCTATATTACAAAGAACACAACTCATCGAATCATTTTTTGTACATATTAAATTTTACCTAGTAGCATGTGCCATTATGAGTTTTTTTTTGTAATCATTATTCCTGTCAAGTCTATTTTTTTTGGGTCACGTTTTGCACCTCCACCTTTTTTTATCATGAAGTTTAATTCTTCCAGCTTTTTTTTTTAATTGTAACAGTCTATAGATATTTTGTTTCGCTTTCTATTCTTTCACATATAATGTAGGATAAATATTCAGGTAGTTTTTAAATTCACAGTTTTAAAATTTTTACATTCTAAGGGAGAGATTAAATAGTTTGAAAATATGTGTGCAGAAGTATATAAAATAAATATATAAAAAGTCTATGCATATGCATGTACACATATCTCTGTGAAAATACTTTCACTATCAACTAAACACTGATATACTGATAGTTAAAATATCTTCCAGCTTTTTTATCCAAAGCCAAATAGAATTTTGTTTGCTGTTTAGCTCCATTTTTAAAGGCTTTAGTGAGACATATTTTATAAAGTACACAATTCATCCATTTAAAGTATAAAATTAAATGATTTTTAATATATTCACAAAGTTATGAAACCATCACCACAATCTTATTTTAAAATTCTTTATCACCCCTAGGCGAAATCCCTTATCTATTGGTAATGACTCCTTATCATCCCCCAAGCTCCTCCTGCCCTAGGCAACCATTAATTTACTTTCTATCCCTATGTATTTGCCTATTTGGAGCATGTCACATACGTGAGATCATACAATATGTGGTCGTTTGTAATTGGCTTCTTTCATTTTGCATAACATTTTCAAGGTTCGCCCATATTGCAGCATTTATCAGTACTTTATTCCTTTTTATTGCCAAAAATATTTCATCATGTGCATATGCCACATTTTGTTTATCTATTCATCATGGGGGTTGTTTTTACTTTTTGGCTATTATGAATAATGCTGCTATAAAACATTAGTGTACAAGTTTTTTCTCTTTAATATATACCTAAGGCATGGAATTGCTGGGTGATATGATAACTCTATGTTTAACATTTTGAGGAACTCCAAAATTATTTTCTAAAGTGACTGCATCACCCATCAAATTTTAATCAATAACAAATTTTGCCATGTGACTGAATGATGGCAAGTTTCTCTTAATGATAACTATTTCTACAGTTTATTATCTTGGTCTGTCTTTACAATTTTCCATGTTTTCATTAAGAAGTGGTTTCTAGCTTTTTATCTATAACAAATTTTCAGGTTTTAACTTACTTAACTGGACATATAACTGTCTTCTGTTTTAACCATGTTATTTTGTGTGGATTATCTCTATAGGCAATATTAATTGAATAAAAGATTAATATTTGCTACTTATTTCTGGAGTAAAGGCGTTAGTAGAAATAAGGCACAGGGTGCCTGAATCTAAAAATGTGACCAAAGCATCCTGCCTAATTCATAAATTCTGTCCCTCTTTCTGACCTGGTATCCAGCCTTAGATATATCCCCACCTTACTCTTTTTTCCCCTTCAACTGACTAGTCTTGGCAATATATCAGAGTCAGGAATGGAAATAAGGAGGGCTTAGAGAGGTATGTTAATTTAGACCCAGCTGTTAATGGCTAAATGTATTGCTTTCCTCAGAGGTATTTGCATTTTAAATGAGGATGGCTCTCCAGACACTTTTGGGGGACCCAGAGTCTCACCCTCCTAAGACCATTTGCAAAGATGGAATTTTTGACTTGGGAGTGAGGAAAGCCCTTGACATCCCTTGAATCCCAGATCCTTAGTGCTAGAGTGGACTTCGGAAGTCAACTTCACTTAAACCTCACTTGTAGGCCAGGTGCAGTGGCTCATGCCTGTAATCCCAGCACTTTGGCAGGCCGAAGCGGGTGAATCACGAGGTTAGGAGTTCAAGACCAGCCTGGCCAACATAGTGAAACCCCATCTCTACTAAAAATACAAAAAAAAAAAAAAAATTAGGCGGACGTGGTGGCAGGTGCTTATAATCCCAGCTTCTCAGGAGGCTGAGGCAGGAGAATCGCTTGAACCCAGGAGGCAGAGGTTTCAGTGAGCTGAGATCACACCATTGCACTCCAGCCTGAGGAACAATGCGAGACTCCATCTTAAAAAAAAAAAAAAAAAAAAAACCCTCACTTGCTTATAGGGAAACAACCAGCAAAGGGGTGTGACTTGGCTAAGGTCACAAAGTGAGGCAGCACCAGAGCTAGGCCTGTCACCAGGGTAGCAGGCAGTATTCAGGCCTTTTCTACAACTCCAGGGCATCTCTCATGAGATCTTGTAGGCACTCTGCTGCTTAAGAATACACAGAACAAGGGTGAGGATATGCATAATTACCACTCTGGGGTGAGATAGAAATTGCATACCAGGGGCCTTAGAGCCACTGAAAGACCCTCGTAATTACATTGCCAGACTCCATCTGTTGCCCAGTGACCCCTCAGTCACAGCATCACCAACTCAGCCTCTTGGGTTATTGTATCCTTCTGATCTGTATTTTTCTTCTTCTGACCTAATGAGCTCTCAAATCCTTACAACTGCCAGCTAATAGGATGCAAATTGCATATACCGTCCAAATAAAAAAGACTTGCATGTTCCAATAGATTAGTTGATAATTAGGCTTCAAATTACTAATTAATTCAGTTTGAAACATAGTCAAGTATGTGGTGTATTTTCTTCCTCCTTCAGAGGAATAATGCAATTTATAAGATGGTAATTCTTAGAAATTCTGCCACATAATTAGCCTACTGCTGCAAGGAACTGACCCACTCCTTTGGAACGTTTGTGATTAGGGTGTAATTATAGAGTTAGGGACCAAGGAAGACTTTGAAAGGTTTAACAAAATGAGGGAGCTACACTTTTATTTTGCAGTTCTTCCTGTCCCTGTCAGAATGCATGAGCTCCAAAGTAGCCAGCAGCATTCTTTTAGTAAATCACTTTGGAGGAATGCTGTTAGGGCTCAAACAGCCACCTTTGAAGGGCTGCCTGAAAAGAGGAGGGGAGGAGATTGTAGGTCAGAGAGGAGAACTTACAGCCAAGGAGTCAAAAACAAAAAACCCTGGTTTTTGTCCAGGTGCCACTCTTAGCTGGCTCTGTATTCTCAGACAACTCTCCAACCCTCAGTTTCCTCATCTGTCGATTGAGAACAATAATTCCTACTCTACCTTCTGATAGTGTCACTGGGGAGGCCAAATATATTGCCAAATGCCACCATGTTTTAAAAAGTTAAAAATGTTCTGCACAAGTGGAAAATTCTTACTTCACATATTAAATCCGTCCATCTGTACATATTCACATATGGTGTGTATGTACATATGCATATATATGCTTGCATATATATCCATATTCTATAGGAGAGATATGTATATTTCCATAGCATTGATGTGGTCATAAGATGAACTTAAACCATGCAGAAATTGGAAAGCTATGCCACTATTTCTTATAGATGTGCCTGGGTCCTGAAACCCACAAGTGCTGAGCCTGGCTACCAGTGCTCCTCTAAACCCTAGCACTGGCTGTGCATTCACTCTCTGCTCAGAGACTGTGGCTAAAGCAGACATCTGGCAGCCAGAGCCCTCTAGAGTTCTAGCCCTTATCTTTGTGACTCACCAGAAGCAGATCTTAGACCAAATGAGTGTTTCTCAAAACAGAGGACCTGTGGACTTCTGCAGTGGGTCAGTAGAGCCAGTTTGGAAAATGCAGCACTAACAAGTGAATGCTTCAGTGCCAAGGTGATTGCCAAAATGGGTACCTAAACCATGGAGTAAATGATCAGATTATTATATTGATATTTAGAATTTCATTGTAATAAAAATACGTACTTTAAAAGTCTCATAGCGAACTAGAAGATTGTGAGAATTTATACAGGTTTCAGCAGACCCCTGTCTGAAAAATATTGAATTTGTCAGATAACATTGACCAGAGTGGACCATATGGTGCCTTCCAGAGGAGTTATAACAATGATAATATCATCAATCTCTCTCATTTTGACACCACATTATAGGTTTTATAATATTTCTGTATGAATCATACCACTGGGTTTTAGATGTCACAATACTCCTATGAAGTATACAAGGTGGAATTCATCATCCTCATTTTACAGATATGGAAACTGAGGCTCAGAGACATTACATGACTGAGCTTCAGAGAGGAAGACAGGAACCTAATTAATGGAGTTTGGCTGTTACGAATATGGCAAAAACCAAATGATGTGGGCATAGGAATAAGATGATCAGGCTAACCTGATGATGAGCCACTTGAATCTCTGAATTAGAATTCCTTAAACCCCAAACAAATAACAATAATAACAATGGCAATAACTTCCACAGTTGACGGATTGCTACATTCCAGACACTATGGTAAACGCTTAAATGCATGTCAGTTAAACCCTCCGAATAGCCCTTGAGGTTGATGTTATCCTCAGATGGAGAAACAGAGCTTCAGAAAGGTTGAGGTTTCCACATTCACAAATTTATAAAGTGGTGGAGCTGCATTTCTCCTCGAGGGCCATGGAATCCCAAAATTTGTGTTCTTACTACTATGCCATGTGCCTGCTGAGCAGGAAGAGCTGGGGAAAGAGCCAGGAAAGAGAGGGTGTTGTCTTGGACAAGAGAGCTTGAATTTAAATCTTGCCTGCAGTAGCAGCAATAGACCTGACATTCAAACTCAAGCTCTCAAATTCCTGTTGGACATCTATCCCACCATACATTGACGGAATTTTATTAAAATTATTATTGTTAGTGTGACAGAAGCTAAGGAAGATATGGTTAAGATAGGCCATTCCAGGTCTTATCAGGGTACTTGGGAACCAGGACTGTTGGCTATCTCTGCCATGTGCTTGCAGATTAACTCCTATAGAATGTTAGATTGGAAGTTTTGGTCTATGTGGCAGCTAGTCCAAGCCTCCAGTCCCATGCTGCTGCTCCTCCACTGGATCATCCCTGAGTAGAAACTGTTCTTTAGTCTCCTTGCTCCCCTATGGTGATAAATCTGTCAGCTCCTTCTGCAAAGCTGAGCTCATCCACTTTCTTCAGTGCCTCTCTTCCTGTTGGCTCGGTACCTCACAGACATGTTTAGATTCTGCAGCTTCTGGTTAGGCAGGTGGTATAGTAGTTGGGAAGGGCGGCTCTGGAGCCAGGTCTGGGTTTGAATTCTGACTTTGTACTTCTTAGCTATGTAACATTAGTCAATTTATCTACGTTTTCTGAGTTTTTGCTGCCTTATCTCTAAAAATGAGAATGATATTATCTACATCCTCATAGGTTGTTATGAGAATTAAGTGAGATCCCTCAACACTCTCCCAGATGAAATCACATCTACTGGTTTTATGCTGCCATAGCCCTATTTTTTCACTTACTATAATTGAGATTAGATAACTGATTCTCTACTACTTAATGTCTTCCTCCCTGTTTAGCTCCTAGAGGAAGGATTGTGTGTGACTTATTCTCTGTTGAATTCCTAGTGCCTGGCAAAGTAAGTTGCATACAACGGGTGTGCTTTAAAAAGTCACTGAATAAATGAATGAAAGAATGAATGAATGAATGAATGAAATGAATTCCTAGAAAATAATGTCTGCACCTACGTATCAAATGTACTTAAAGGCAAATCCTTGCATCTATGCTAAAAGAAGTAGAGGTAGTGGGAATATGAATTTAATTATGAATATGCAAATGAGCAGCTAAAGATGGGCCTAAGAGGGCTTCTAACCCACTTCTTGTAGAGGGCCAGAATCTCCTCTACAACGTCTCCAACAGAAACTCAACCATCTGGTGCCTGCTTGAATAATACCCAGTGACAGAAAAGTCCTACCTCTGAGGCAGCCCTTTATCTTCTCAAAGGGCTCGGACAGTTTCTGCACTCTTCCTGGAACAGGGCACAGCCTGTGTGCTGTTCACCCTGTGTCACCCTCTCATCACTTCTGAGTCTACGTGCCCTCTGGCTCTTGTAAAACTTGCCTGCTGCCTTCCCACAAAGCAGCCTTTGAGTATTTGAAAACGGCTACCTTGCTTGCTCTTTGGTGTTTGCGCCTTCAGTCTGGACACCCCCATGTTCCCCCAGTGCCTTCCCTCAGGATGTGGTTCTTACAGCCATCTAGACAACCACCAAACATGGACCAGGCATGTCCATGTGCCTGGTACTGCCCTGGGCTCATGCAAGAAGCACTAAGAAGCAAGAGGCTGAACTTTGTCCCAGAAGCAACCTGGCCTTGTCTTCCAGCTAGATTGGAACATGTAAAATAACATTCTCAGAAGAATGCCAGAGAAAAATCACAGCCTGTGAAAGTAATGCAAGCCCCATAGATGGCCACCTGCCCTGTCACAGTGTGGTGATCAGAGGCCAGGGAGGCCACCTCAGCTGTGGGGTGTCTGGGAAGGCTCATGAGGCTGCACCCACAAGGCCAGCAGTTGTGGAAAGAGTGTGCCGTCGCCCTTGTTTGAAGAATCCAGGGGAGTGAGAGTTGAAGGGTACCTATGGAACTCATCTTACCCGGCCCCTCATTTTATAAAATGGACACTCAGACTGAGAGAAAGGAAGTGATCTGTCTGAGGTCACCCAGAAGTTAAACGGCAGAGCTGGGGTAGGATTTGGAGCAATCGCTTGCTCCTTTTTGTTGCTTCTTTTCCCCCAACTGCATTTTCACAATGTGCCCATATGTCTCTGTGTATGTGTGCAGGGCCAGGTGGGCCGAGGTCCGGGGCGGGCGTGCAGAGACAGAGACAGAGAGACTCAGAAGTTCTCCCTCCTCGCAGCTGGGCCCCTCTCAGGGACTCTCTCTGCTGCTGAGGTTTATTTCAGTTTCCTCTTCTCCCTCCCACACAGTCTTCCCTCTACCATTCTGCTCCCACCTCACTCTTCTGTAACAGACACTTTGTATCACCAGAGCTGACACTGCCCAAAACCTCTGGAAGGAAGAGGAGAGTGGGTGGATAGAAAGACAAACCCCCAGATGCCAAAGAATGCCCTCTTCCAAGGCGATTCAAGCGTTCCAGTCTAGATTACTCTTTGTACTCAACCCCATCCTCTGGGAGAATCCACCCCAGAGACCTCAGAGACTTTCTACATCCCTCCCAGGAAAGTAAGATTCTGGCCTCATTTTATGATGAGGAAAACGAAGTTCATGTTGTTGAAAACCTTTTGCAAGATCATTTGACTAAAACTGGAATCCAGACTTAAAACCTTTCCCACTCTAAAGATTAGGCTCGTTCTCCATTGGGCCACACTGCCTAAACTGGGGAAAACTTTGCAACTCTTAGGACTAATATAAATGAGCAAAGCCAAGAAATAAGCTCCTTGCTTCCTTAAACTGCCTGGGTTTGAAATCTGGCTCAGCTACTTACTAGCTGTTTGTCTGTTGTAAGTCACTTCTCCTCTCTGTACCTCAGCTTTCTTACCTATGAGTGGGAATATTAATGTGGATCTCATAATAAAGATAAAATGAGTTAATGTATGTTAAGTTTTAGAACACAGAGTGCAGCAGAAGCCCAGGGTCTCATCCTAACTCTGTCACTTACTCATTACCATTTGTGCAAATCATATTTTTCTGGAAGATCTCGATTTGTTCTAGATTTGGCATAATCTTTTCAAAAGGAATAAATTTATCAAAATAATCTTTCTGACTGTGTGATGTAAGATTCTAGTTTTGCTGACTCTCTTCAGTTCAGAAGTATCAAAAAATATTTCTCAAAGCCACATTGGCTCCCTTAAGCTTAAGGAAGAGGCTGTTATATTAATCTCAAGTACTTGGTGTTTGTATCTTTCAATCTTGCAAACCATGGCACATCTCAGCTGATTTGGAATGGCTTTTTTCATGCTGGGTCAGCATCCTTTGGACCATTTCAGATATGCAAGACAGTGGCTATGATTGCTGTGACACAGCATGGAAACTCATTGTCACCACCAGCCTTGAAGCAGGTGGGACCCCTTAGCACCAATTTTGGCAGATGGTTGGTGAGCTATGTAACTAGAAAAGTTGAGTCCTTGTTTCCTTACCTAGCCCTCTTTTTAAGACAGAAAAATATAGAATAAAGTGGGAGGGAAATGGAGCTCCAGGAGACACAGGGCTTTAGGTGAACACTTACTATGTGCCAGAATCTGACATACAACACAGTTAATCTTCACAGCAGCTATGAGACAGATAACATAATAATCCTTATTTTGCAGCAACAGATACTGAGGCACCAAAAGGTTGAGCAGCCCTCCTGAGGTCATGCAGGAGGTGGTGGAGCTGAGATTTGAATCCAGGCTGACATGCACAGGCAGTCTCTGTGACAGAGGGCAGTAACCCTTTGTGGCTCTGACTCTGAACCTCAACGCAGGTGTATTTTCTGCTTAGAGTGTCCCCAGCCCTCTTCACCCAACCAAAGGCACTTTTGTTTTCAGGCTTCATTGCTTTCACTAGGAGGCCTTCCCTGAGCTCCAAGATCAAGTTTGGGTCCACTCATTTTGCTCTATAATTACTTGTGTAGTATTGGCCTTTCTCACTAGACCGTAGGTGACTTGAAAGCAAGGACCAGACCTGTCTTATTCTGTGCTACATTCCTGTGTCTAGTGTGGGCCTGGCAGTATTAAGCACTTACGAATGAATGAGTAAATGGACAAATAAGTGATTAACTAGAATATTCCTTACCTGGTCCCCGGTAGATTTCATATTTATCATGTTTGGACTTTTATTCATTTTTTTAATCTAACATTGATTGGGTATTTAACTATATGAGAAGCCTGTGAATGTGTAAACTGGCTTTTCATCAGAAGATGGGCTCTCTATGAGTATTTGCCTGGCCTTTTCTGGATAGGAAGATTTTGATTATGTAAAGGGAAGATGCCATCAGTTTTAAGTCCATGGGGAACTTTAGCCATAAGAGCCCACCTCACACCAGGAAATTTGCTCTTACTCTGAAATGGTCCTAGCCGGGTATCATTCCTGACCACAACAGTTAGGGTAGAGTAAAGATGAGGGTACTCTGGAATACCATCCATTCCCAGGCCAGGTAGTACACCCATCCAGCCCTGCATCAATAGCCCAACCTTGAGTCCCTGACCTTCTGCCACAAAGTGCCAGCATTTTATCCTAAATCCCAGGACTGAGAGAAATTAGTCTGTGAGACCCTGACTGACATTTACAATGTTTTGTCCATAGTGGATACTTGTATGAGGTATGTCTGTTGGTGTGTTTGCAGATATCCAAGTGTGCCTCCCTGGTTTCAAATGTAATTGGATAAGTCAACATGAATGCTTTTTCTTTCCAATATTTATGGTGTTTTCACTGATTTAAGCACAGCTACAATACCTTATTTAATTAGAGGGAACCACACTAGCTTCTGTGTTTCCAGAGATTACATAGGGAGAGGACACCTTAAAAGTTTGGTTGGTTAAAGTGGCTAAAATAGGAAAATGTGGAGACTTTTATGCAGAGACATGGGTATTTGAGGACACAATTAAGTCTTCAGCCTAGGAGTATTCCACAAACTCACACATATCCATATTCATGTGCACACACCTGTGTGATCACAGTGTTGTAGATCAAAGCTGGAAGAGCCCTTAAGAGAGAAATCAAGTGGTTCGGAAGTTTCTAAACTTTTTAGTTGGAAGCTCTATTTTCAAATGGAATCTTGGGGGAGAACTCTAGTATATAAAACAGAAAAAAAGCAGAGCTCCTATGGTGGAAGAAAGAGGGTGGGGATCTAGGACCCCATCTTTCTGCCCTTCCCCTAACCCAATATGGTAACTTCTAAAATGCCTGCAACTGGGAATATAGCCTAGAAGGTCATTGATGTAGCCAAAGTCCTTATTTTGCAGATCAATAAACTAATGCCTACACAAGTTGAGATAATTGCCCAAGGACAAACAACTCATGAGATTGAAAGACAGGACAGAACTTAGGTGGTTGTCCCTAAAACTCTTTTCCTGACACTTCTTATTTATGACCTGGTTCACAATAGCCTACACAAAAAAGTCAATAAGAAGACCTCTTTGATCCACAAGACAAAAGCTGAGGCTGAGAGGTGACAGGATTGAAGCTTATAAAAAAATCATGAAAAGGGTCAGCAGAAATTTTCTGTTCCTTCATTCCTCCACATGTATTGAGCACACACCCTGATCCAGGTACTATGTGTGAATGCTGTGGGGGCCAACGTCCCTGCCCTCCAGGAGCCCACAGTCTCACAAGGAGGATGAGAAGTGTCCCTGCAGGCTCAAAGAGAAAGCTAGGAGAGGCCTAGAAGAGATAGGAATAAAGTGCTGTGTGGTTCACAGTTCAAGTATCAGCACACATTAAAGGAGCTAAGGGAAATGCCCTGATCTTATGGAAGCCTGATACCTCCTTCTTAGTATAAAGATACATGCTGTTCTGAGTGCTTCATCACAGGACAGGACATAAATGAATAGTTAGACTGCAGTCATGGTTAGGTTTGATGTACTGTGGTTAGAAAACAAGTCCTAAAGTCTTGTTACTCATTGGACTATGATCTCTGTCCCTCACTAGCTATGCTGTATTGAGCAGGAACTACTCTATTAATTTAAGCCTTAATTTTTAAAATTTCTAATTTGCAAGTGGGAATGATAATAGTACCCACTTTACAGGATTGCTATGAGGATTAAATAAGGTAACATAGATAAAGCACTTAGCACAGTTTCTATTACACAGAACAGGTTTGATGCATGGTAGTTTCTTGTAATTATTGTTTTAGCCAAAATCTGCCTCCTATGACATCTGCCCTTTCATTGGCTCTGGCCTGCCTTCCAGAGCCTTAAAGAACAAATCATCCATCTCTTCCCCATGACAACCTTTCTGGGACTCAAATACATCTTTCACTTACTTTCTTGGCCTTCTGTAATTTTATAGGCTGATAATTCCCTTTTTTTTTTTTTTTTTTTTTTGAGATGGAGTCTTGCTCTGTTGCCAGGTTGGAGTGCAGTGGCCCAATCTCGGCTCACTGCAACCTCCGCCTCCTGGGTTCAAGCGATTCTTCCGCCTCAGCCTCCCGAGTAGCTGGGACCACAGGCACATGCCACCACGCCCGGCTAATTTTTTTGTATTTTTAGTAGAGACAGGGTTTCACCGTGTTGGCCAGGATGGTCTCGATCTCTTGACCTTGTGATCCGCCTGCCTCGGCCTCCCAAAGTGCTGGGATTACAGGCGTGAGCCACCGCGCCCGGCTGATAATTCCCTTTTTAAAAAATACTTTAATATAAGAAGACTTTTCAAACCACAGTTTCCTATAACTACTCTCTCTGTGGGGCTGTCATCTAAGATTTTATCTAACAATTTGGGGAAACTTGGCATGTTCAATCTGTGCCATCCAGAGTATAAAGTACAAGTTCTTTGATTTTCTCTCATCTTACCTCCTGTGGATCTCAAGGGATGGGGTGGAGGAAATGTTCTTTCCAGTGTCCTAGGATTTGTTTAATAAAACTAACTTGCCCATTGCCTTGAATGATGTTAGATGCTCCTTCTTCCTTCTGACGGGTATAGTGTCAGCACAGGCAGGATGATGAGGGCTGAACAGCTTGTATGTGACCCCTTGAAAGAATCCCAGAGCAAAGGAAATCCAGCTTTGAAGATAAAGCTTTTCATACTTCGAAAGCTATGTTCCTATACACCTGCTTCATGTTCTCTCAGGCTTCTTGTCTGACCCAGTCCCTGTGTTTGAAGGAGTTCTAACACCTAACCTCTTTTGACCTGATGATAATGATAATGGTGAATGTGGTGATCATAATAATAGCTAACATTCATTAAGCGCTTACTATGTGCCAGACACAGTTCTAAGTGCTTAGTTATATTAATTCTTTTAAACCTTTCACCAATCCTATGATGTAGGTGCTATATCTGCATTTTGAAGACCAGAGAACTGAGCCTCAGAGAGGTTAAGTAACCAGTAGGCACACATAATCAGTTCTTTTGTTTCCAAATGCACATGATAATTAATAGTCATAATGATGGCCCAAAGCTTCTTTAAGATTCTTAAAGCATTCTCCAAATATTCACAGCAAGATGAAAGCATGTCCAATGTAGTGTTAAACATCTCTTTAGGATATCATAATTACTCGAAATGCCTTTTCATTCTAATCCTTTGAAAATTATAATTGGCATATGATAGATGGAGTGACTATATTAACTAGTTTACTTAATTGAGCACATTCACTCCCAACCATTGTACTCAAATGGCTCTTCAGCATTGTGTTACCTCCCACAGTGAACATAGAGAGGAGATAGATTCTGTTCTCAACTAATTCTCTCACCGGCCATATAACCTTAAGCCACTATTGTCCTCTTTGGGCCTCAGTTTCCCTATCTGAACAATATGAGGGGTTTGTGTTACCTCCTACAGTAGATACAGAGAGGAGACACATTCTGTTCTCAACTAATCCTCTCACTGGCCATATAACCGTAAGCAACTATTCCCCTCTCTGGGCCTCAGTTTCCCTATCTGTACAGTATGAGGGGTTTGGTATGCTCTCCAAAATCTTTGCTCCCTGTATAGGTCAAAAGTCAGCAAACTATGGTCCTTGTGTCCAATCCAGCCATCACTTGATTTTATATGGCTCATGAGCTAAGAATAATTTTTACATTTTTAAATCATTGGGAAAAAAATCAAAAGAATGATATTTTATAATATGTGAAACTACATGAAATTAAATTTCAGTGCCCAAAAATATTGGGACAGCCATGCTCATTAATTTACTATTTTCTATATATGGCTGCCTTCATGCTGCAATGGCAGAGCTGACTAGTTGTGACAAGAACCATCTGGTTTGCAAAGCCTAAAATATTTATAATCTGGCCCTTTACATAAAAAGTTTGCTGACCCCTTGCATAGATGTGGAATAGGGGGGCACAAATAGGTTTCAGATAAATCAGAAGCTTTGGAAAAATCTAAAGACCCTTAAGAGGTTAATGCCAAGAAGAGAAACCTAGTGCTGTCCCACAAATGTTACTTCAAGACAGAAAGCTAGGCCGCACGCGGTGGCTCAAGCCTGTAATCCCAGCACTTTGGGAGGCCGAAGCAGGTGGATCACGAGGTGAAGAGATCTAGACCATCCTGGCCAACATGGTGAAACCCCGTCTCTACTAAAAATACAGAAATTAGCTGAGCAT